>JAODAL010007109.1:0-127960 GCA_025379985.1 Phyllomedusa bahiana
GGTCATGTCCTTTGATCTGAACAGCTTTCTAATATCTTTCAGTATTGTATGCTGGTTGTTACAGAGACATGCAGCTATTAGACATAATAACCAGAGCAGCAAATACAGATCACACATTTGTATATTAATAAGGTCCAAGATGTTCTCTTGTATATAATACAGCTGGATGAACCTTTTTCTCAATGATATTCAAGTCTGGTGACCAGGCTGGCCAGGGCAGATGTTAGGACTGCATTATGGACACTTTAAGGTATGTCTGTTGCAGCCTCAGCCAGGGTTCTGCTTGGTGCTTAGGGGGTTAAGTTCTTGAGCCAATCCCTGGCTGGGGCGGGGGATATTAACCTCTTCCTGTCTGCCTGGCTTTGCTTTGTACTAACTCTTCAGTTCATGCTCTGCTGTTTGGATTTTGCTGGTTGGATTTCTTCGGCTCTGGAACTTGGAATGTCTTTCTGGTAACTCTCCTGCTTGCTCCTTTGGTACTGCGCATTCTCCTGGTGTGACCTCTGCCCATCTGACCCTTCTCTATTTGTTTTCTGTTTGTTGTTTGGCACCCATTTTACTAGGAACAGCTCAGAAAGAGGTTCAAATGCGGGGGTCGCCCTTTTCAGGGCGGGTGCTCTGCTTAGGCAGGGCAAGCCAGGATGAGACTAGGGCGTCCCTTACAGCAGATGCTTATCTCCATTTTCATGCTCCTTGAACCAAGATCCAATACATTGATCAGTGTGTATAGGAGCACTGTTATCCTGGAGTATTGAATTTGCATCTCGAAAGTCTGGACCTTGATATATCTAGATACTTATGGGCTGATGCTGGACTTTCAAGTATGACTAATGGACCCAAAGACTGCCATGGTACCACACCCCAAACCATGCAGAAATTCCTGCCGAACTTTACAAAGGCTATAAGAAAAAATGCTCCAGAACTGTTATTTTATGGGAAACAGTTGAATTTGCTAACAGACATGTCAGAAATGGTCCTCTTTAAATTATTTTTTGCATATTATTGCATGGACAAACGTAATGTTTGGTAACAAAGTTTATTTTGTGGTTGGCCAAGAGGTGGCAGAATTGTCATGTTTGAAAAAAAATAAAAAATACAGTAGATGTGCTGAAGCAAAAATTTTCTTTTTTTTGAAACTGTGGTGGGCATATCAGGTTTATTCGCCTGCTTTGGTTAGGCTTCTGTCACTCAGGCTCTGTCTACACAGTACAGCTTTTGGTTGGATTTTCGGTGGATTCAGTATTTAGAATCTGCTGAAAATCCGACTGTAGCCTGTGCCCCATAGACATCAATGAAAAAACCATGCTGTAATCTACACAGCACGGATTTTTTCAGATTGGTTTTTAAATTAGTTGGTTTCCGGTGGATTTTAAAACATGTTGAATCTTCCGCCTGGATTGCTGTCATTCAATGTACGAGACTGACAACAAATCTGAAAACCACAGAAGCCCACGCCAAAAACCACGGTCCACTGTCGTCCAGCGATGTTAAAATGCCGTCAGATTTTGGAAGGCATTTTAGCATATGTTGTGTAGACATAGCCTTACTGCACTTTTACTACCAATTGTCATAGTACCATTTTATTGGTATACTGCTTTCCCATTCCTAGTATTAAGACTTGAAGTAAGTACAGAATGCAATTCTGACATTCACTGCAAAAGAAAGCATAAATGTGCTCAACAAAGTCAGACTTTTATGAGGGTGACATGGATGTAGCAATATTTTGTTTGCTTTTTATTTAAACTTTGATGTTTCACTGTCCATAAGTACTTATTTGAATTTTTAAAGGGGTTTAGCCACAAAGTAAATTTGACGTGGGAAGTTTGCAAATGAAATAACAAACATTTTCACCATTCATTATTATTAAAAATTCTGGACCATTTTTGTTTTAGCTGCTCCTTTAGTGATCCATTGTTTACAGCTCGTCTCCAGGGGATACAACCAGTGGCGAGAGCACCTCAGTCCTGGTCGCACATGCTCAGACATCACTTCTCCTCCCAGGCAGCTACTGAGTGTTCAAACCCCAGGTGCTGTCATTTTACTCCTGTCCTCTGTGCTCCTTAGTAATTAGTCAAACAGGATAAATAAATAAAAAAGAAACCTCAATGAGGTCTGTGCATTGAGAAAGAGAAAAAAAAACACAGGTTTGGTTCCTGCAGGGATTTGAACCGAGGACCCTTGTGCCCGGAGGCAAAAACTTTACCTCTCAGCTACTCACAATGCTTTACATAAACAGACCTTTCTTTGACTACTGAGAGGAAAGGCATAGTGAGGTCATCCTGCTGGGTCACATGATATGCAATTCAAACAAATCACAAACCCCCTTCTGAGCACACAGAGCTGAAGAGCTGGATGCAGGAGGTATGAAATGAGATCGTGGCAAAACCCCTTTAATTGCACAGGACAGTGGGGACACAATTGATCATACAGTAGTCAAAAATGATAAGACTTAGGCAAGGTCTACATGGCAGTGATTTACTGCTGTTTTTTTAAGTGGATTTGGTATTTAGAATCTGCAAGAATCTGACTTTAAATCAACCCCAAAGGCCTCAATACAAAATCCGATTTTCTGAGGTTGGATTTCAAGTCCGAAAACCGGTTAAAAAAACTCAGAACATGTTCTTTAATATCCTGTTTCCCGAAAAATAAGACAGTGTCTTATATTAATTTTTGCTCTTAAGGACAAACTAAAACTTATTTTTACGGGATGTCTTATTTTTTAAGAACAAGAATTGACATTTATTGTTGAACAAAAAAAAATCAACATGTATTAATATCCTGTAGTGATTTCATCACAAACCTCAGCATAAGCAGCCAAACTCTGAATTGCATAAAAAAATGCTCTATGTCTTATTTTCAGGGGTGTCTTATTTTCGGGGAAACAGGGTACATACATAGTTTAAAGAGCTTAAAGGAATTTTATCGTTTGAACTGTTCGTGCTCTTCAGCTAATTCTCTGAGATTGAATTTGAAATCCAGGAGCGTATCTCTCCTCCCAGGAGGTGTGTTTCTCCTCCCAGGAGGCGTGTTTCTCCTCACTGAAGACATCATCATTCTGGGTGAGGCAGTAGAAGCAGAAGGATGTCTGCAGAGAACAGCTATGCAGCCTCCTGCATGCTGCTCCTGTGTCTGCAGAGCTTCAGGCTGACTCCACAAGCTCCTTGCTGTGCTATATGCAGTTATACACACAGCCTAAACTGATGAGACATTTGAGGAGTGTACACTGCCCCCCCCTTCACCTCTGTTACCAGGCAGCAGACTGGGTTATATGGAGCAATGCACACTGTCCTCCTACCCTTCTCTCCCCCTGTTAACAGGTAGGAGCCTGTATAAGACTCTGTTATATGAGGGGATCTGTGACTTAAACAGCCAGTAATTGTCCAGATCATTCAGAGCTAGGAGATGAGTACAGAGACAGCAGACCTTGGTTTCACTATCGATTTTAACAGCTCAGAGGGGAGAAAACGCAGAGTGTGCAGGCAGCCAATCACAGCACAGGGGACGTGGCCGGGCGTCTCATGTCTGGGGGCGTATCCCAACAGGCTGAATGAAATGTCAGCCAGCCAATCACAGTGCAGGGGGCGTGTCTATTGTCGGGATCCGGCCAGGGGGCGTGTCCGACCAGCAGCAGCAGAAACAGAATACAGATTTACAGAAAAGCTCATATCTGCTAAACCAAGTGACTGAGGTAATGCAACCCAATTACAAAAGTGCTTATTTTTACTGTCCCCATAATCTGAGACATGATCTTTGTAGCGATAAAACCCCTTTAAAGTTCAACTCCAAAAAGGGACACATTTGGTACAATTATGTCTAAGTCATTGTCTATAAGAAAATCTATTCATCAGCCATAACCTAAAAACCACTGACAGGTGAAGTGAATAACATTGAAATCCAGTGTTACCTGTCAGGGTTGTGATAAGGCAGCAAGTAATCAGTCAGGTCTTGAAGGTGATGTGTTGAATGCCAGAAAAATAGGCAAGTGTAAGGGTATGTTTACATGGTGTGTTGTGCCGTGTTTGTACATGTTTATAGATGCACGAATCCAAACACGCATCTAACAATGTGAAGTGTGATGTATATTGCTTTCAATGTGAAACACACATTAGCGTTCAGACGAGTGATCACAGATGCATGTTTACTTGCGTCTTTCGGATCCGTTCAAAGAATTGTCATGTCAATTCTTGATCTCAAAGATGCAGCCCTATTTAAAACTGTAGGGTCTGCTGCACAGAAAACGCATCCAAACATGTGATGGATGCGTTTTGGGTACATTTTGGATCCTATTGACGCAGTGTGTTTGGATGCGATTTTCGGATCCAAAACAGATCCAAAACGCTGTGTTGTCAAGCCCTTTGAGTGCTTTCACAAGGAGCGTTTTTTTATGTGTTTTCTGTGCAGAAATGTACAGCAATAATTGCTTGTGCCTTTCTGCACAAAAACGCATCCAAAATTGCACCAAAAATCCTCTGTGTGAAAGCACTCTTAGGATCTGAGCCACTTTGATACGGGATAAATTAAGCTAGACGACCAAGTCACAGCATCTCCAAAATGGTTTTGTGGGGTGTTGCTGGTAGGCAGTGAATAGTACCTATCAAGAGTGATCCAAGAAAGGACAGCCAGTGAACTGGTAGTACAGCGCTACTGTATCACACATTACTGGAAATTAATGACCGCCCATTGACTATAGATGACGGGCAGTGCAGGCCATTAATCTGCAGGAAGGTCTTTAGATAAAGCTGCAGACAGAGGAGTTTTACGGCTTCCAGCTGGACTATGGAACGGAGCTGTACTCTAATAGCTCCGTTTCTGGAACAGTCTCTTTAAATGCCATGGAACGAAGGAAACCTGCGATCCTGGAATTTAACCCTTTGATTGCCATGGTCAGTGACTCAGGCATAATGAAAGGGCATTCCCCTGCTCTATTGGGTCATTGAGACTCCCGGTGACTTGATGGAGCCCGGGAAATGTCTGTACAGTCATTCCTGGGGACCTAGAGTAGCCCCAGGGCTGTCTGTATAGCAGGTCTGTGGTCAGGGCTCACTGTGTGCTGCCCTGACTGCAGCCTGAGTCATACTGACACAGAAGGTAATGTATTAGCATACAGGAGTATACTAATACATTATCAAGTTTTAAAAAAATGGTTAAATAGTTATTTCTTAATGGGATAAAAAAAGTAAAAAAACATAAAGCGTAGAGAAAAATAAAATAATATAATAAAAATAAATTTTAAATAAAAAAATTATTGTGCATACATTACAAACAAAAAAATACACGTATTAGGTATCTACACAACCGTAATAACCTGTTAGATTAATCTAACAAGTTATTTAGTGTGAAATGTTAATGGTTTAAAAAAAAAAAAACAAATGCAGAAAAACACTTTTTGTATGTTCATGCTGCAGAAAAAATGTTTTAAAAAATTCAGTAACCTATTTGTAAACTAAACTACGGCCCCAAAAATAAAGCTTCTCCCGCATAAAACAAGTCCTCATACAACTGCGTCACTTAGAAGATAAAAAAGTTATGACTGCTGAAATGCAAAGAAGCAAAAAATACACAATGTAGCTACTTATTTAGGCCTTTTCAGGCCTGATGCTTTAGGGGTTACACAGAGTGTCATTATTTTCACATCAGAAAGATGCAAGTAAACACGCCTCGGTGATCACTCGTCTGAACGCCAATGCGTGTTTTACTTTGGAAGCAATGCAAATCACACTGCACATTGTTAGATGCGTGTTTGGGTCCTTTTAGGGCCTGAAACATGGATACAAGCATGCATCTAAAAACTGATCCAAAATCGAATCCAATATGTGTGAACATACCCTAAGTGACAAGTGTCAAGTGTAATGGTAATGTGTGCCTACCGGTGGTATGCTGGGATCAGTAGTGTGCCAACAGAGAAAAACTGCTGAGACCCAACAGGTTAGGGTTTCAGCAAGTTTTAGTCACCCCGAGGTCAGAGGTAAGGCCTAGAAACACGTTACCGTAAGAAAGCTAATATCTCTCAATCATAATAATAAACTATTAAATATACGGTACATGTGTACTTACGGGGCCACTACAAGTGTGGTCAGACAGAACTTCAAGCCATCCTGCATATTTCATCTTAATATGAAGAGGTTGTTACAAATAGATATTGTAATTAAACCACTGGAAATGGGGAATTGTTGACTTAGGAAAACCCTTCAACATGAGAAAGGGATGTTCCTATTGGGGACTTAGGCTACACAGCATATGCAAAAAACTCTGCAATGTTTTGGGGCATATTCACAGCTCTATGGCTTGCCTAGACTAATCATTGAACTGTGAATATGCCCCCAAAAATTGCAGTGTTTTTTGAGTAAGTAATGTCCCATTTTTTGTATGTGTTTTTTCTGTACACAGCATATGATAAAATGTCGTCCAAAATCGGATTGCATTTTAACATTGCTGGACTGCGGTTCTTGGTGCAGATTTGCGCTAAAACAGCGGTCAGTTTTTGGATATGCCGTCAGCCTCATACATCTGAACTAGGTATATAATATTAATATACATGACAGTATAGTAATATAAATGACTGAGCTACAGAACCAAAGAAAAATGGATAAACACAATAATGAGAAACACTTAGTGTAATGGAAGGAAAGCTTGACAGGATATATTATTTACTGTGCTTGCAAATGCTCACTGCTCATTTTCATTTCCCACTTAAATATAGTGAGAGCTTAATTATATGCACATTAATGGATATGCAAAATAACATAACATTTACATTACCTGAGGAAGTGGATTTCAGAATGATGCATTTTGTTAATAATACTTGATTAGCAAATGTTAGATCATCAAAGACAAATAATTAAGCAGAGCATGGCATTACTCAGAATATGCATAACTAATAAACTTTTAAAACCACTAGAATTAAGAAAAAGAATGAATCTTGGAATTTTTTTTCCTGTTTCACCATCTTCTAGATCCAGGAGGCATCCGTTTTGTCTCCCCCTCCATTTCCCTTTTAGTTAGATATTTTATGCATTATCGTAATACGATTAGTCAGATTGTGCAGTTAACTCCTTAGGGCACGTCCCCACGGCACCGGTTTGCGGCCAGTTTTTCAGATGGTCTGCGGTTTTGCAGACCGTCTGAAAAACCGCCCGCAAACTAACACACCAGGCCGCTATGGAAAACCCGTGCAGCAGTCACCACTTTGTGCATGTTCTTTCTTCCGTCCGGTTTTCAGACGGTTTATGAACATCACAATGTGAAGGAGAAGGGCTTTTCTCTGCTAACCGCGGCCATGGGGACGGTACTAAAACAGGACAAATACCGGTCGGCTAAATTGACTGGTATTTGTCCTCTGCCGTGGGGATGAGCCCTTAAAGACCAAGCCAGTTTTGAACTTTGATGTATCACTGTAAGTGGAAATAACTTTTTAATGCTTTTACCTATCCATGTGATTTAGAGATAATTTTCTCGTGACACATTGGGCCACATGTATGAAACTGTTTAAGTCTAAAACTCACTCTTTTGCCCATAGTAACCTATGGGCAAAAAAGTGAGTTTTAGATCTAAAATGTTACTTTTAGTTACATTAAGTCATTTAGTCAATGTTGAGTTACCAATAAAAACTGCACCTCAGTCTGCACTTTTTGCTTCAAATTCTTTTTTTTCCTATTTTCCTCCTCTAAAATCTAGGAGCGTCTTATAGTCAGAAAAATACGGTATATATATTTTTATTATGTAAAACAATGTTTATGCATCGCTATATACTGATAGCCATAACGTTTCTGTTTCTTTGGATAGAGAGTTTGTGTAAGAGCTTTTTCTTGTGGGATCAACCAACCATTTTTTATTGTTATCACATGTTATGTGTTTTTGTTCGCTTTTCATTCCATTTTATGTCCAGTGGGATGAACAAAATTGCAATTCTGCCATAGTTTTTTTTTTTTTCAAGTGTTCATCATCTGGGTTAATATGACAGTTTCACAGCAGAGATTGTTACACACACAATGATATCAAATATGTGTACTTTGCTTTTTATATTTTAGGGGTCATTGGCATCTGTAATGGGAAAATGATGTGTACGGCTTACTTTTTTTATTTTGCACATATTTCTTTTTTACTTATTTACTTTTTTTTTTTTACTTGGCTCCTGAGATGACTAGACTGAGTGATCACTGGTTTAATACATTGCAGTACAGAACTGTACTGCTATGTATTGTACACCTGTTAATCACCATGCTGGGCTGTGCTACCAGCCATGGATGGATATGGTGACAATCCGGAAACCTGTTTTCAATGCATTAGCCAATAGCAACGCTGATTTTTATTACATATTGATTAATCATCAGTGTTCATGTAACCACAATAAAATAAAATTGGAAAGAGGGAAAACATGGGATTTCTGGGAGACAAAAAATAAATAAAATAATAACATCATTGTTGTATGGCTAGATTAATCAATCGCTCTAGACAAATCACGTTAAATTTGGTGTAGTCATTATACATGTAACTAAGGTGGTTATGCTGTGTTACCTTTAAGGTTGTGTCTACACAGCAATGTTAAAATTCCATCCAAAATCCGACGGTATTTTAACATTGCTAGACCATGGTTTTTTATGAACATTTGCACTAAAAGCCACGGTTGGTTCTCGGATTTTCTCTCCGCCCCGTACATTGAATGTGTGGGAATCCGATAGTAATCGAACAGAATATGCAACATGTTTTAAAATCTGCCGGAAATTTTGCAGTGCAATCTACACAGCATTGTGTACCATTGGATTTTCGGAGGATTCTAAATACTGTATCCAATGAACATCGGACGAGAATACCGTGCTGTGTAGACATAGCCTAAGCCTGGGTGACTTGCAGTTATTGAAGTAATTATGACACATTTGCCAGATCTGTCCCGCAATAAATGACACAAGGCCTCCCTATAGGAAGATGTGAATCTGTTGGGTTTCTATGGAATTGGTGATATTCTATAATATGGATCCCTTTGGTCTTCACTGTTTAACCTGTTTAACCTCTCTACAAGAATCTGGTCTTCGCTGCAGGGACTGCCCAGGTCACTAACCTTAGTGCAATCTTAAATAACAACAGCTGATGTACAAAGTGTTGCTAAACCTGAGATGAGGCAGTACACATAGTACAGGTAGTAGGTCAGTGAAGGCAGAGTAGAGTTGTTACAGGTAACAGGCAGAAGGTCAAGGCAGACAGCAGAAAAATGGAATGTTCAAATAGCAAGCTGGGTCAGGACCTAGACAAACTTAATATACCCTAGATTCTGTGTCCCTACACTATGGCGTACAGATATTGGTGTAGGTAGCAAGTAATAGCATGCATAAGGGCAAGCGCATAGTCTATGGAGGGACAGAAGAACAATGCCGCCAGTGGGATAACCAGCAGTAAGCAGCAAAGAGAGTGTTGGACACTGTTATTAAAGGGGTTGTCTCACTACAAAGATTGTCATTCAAATTAAAGATCTTCAAAAAACAAGCACGTTTGCAATATATGTCAATAATAAATCTCCTACTGATTTCTAGATAACTTGTTTTTAGTGGCTTCAGAGGCTGCTGAGGTCTCTATAGTCACCGACCTGCTTGTTCTCCCTGATAGGCTGTATCTCCGGCATCTTATCACAACAGGTCGCGTCGGGAGCGAGCACGCAAGTTTAACTATCTCCTGTCCTTTCTCTCTCTGTCCTCGCTCTGCCTGCGGCACAGCTCAGTGATTTAGAGCAGGCATACTAGCAGCCCCTGTCAGTTCCTCTGCTGTCTTATCTGTGTCTCAGCCTAATTATTATTCACTGCTGTTAACTATTTCCTGCCCAAGTCATTCAGCTCTGAGTCAGCCTAATTAGCATTCACTCTCCTGTTTACCTAACCAGTTTTCACTGCTGAAGTGAATGATTCAGGCAGGAAATAGTCAACAGTCAGTGAATAGTAATTAAGCAGACACAGATTGAGATAACTCCATGCAAATACAACACATCAGAGATTATTTGAATCGCTTCCCCCCTGCTCAATTCCCTGTGCTGGGAACCCCTGGCCCGGGTCATGTATGGATGTATGGGGAGAGAAATATGTGCTGTGTACACGGTGGATGCTATTGAATGGTCAGCAGCAGGGGAAAGAGAACTCTGTGATCTGAGATGTTCTCCCTTCCAATGCTGTTAGCATCGGGAGCGAGCGCAGCAGCATGACGTCACCTAGATGAAGGGAGGGGGGAGAGGACTCCAGGAAGCCAGTGCTCCCGCCCATGATTTCAAAACTACAGCTCTTAGGACAGCACCAAGGTAGGATGAAATCCAGTCGTGAGACAACTCCTTTAAAGTCCCTTTCTTTCCTTTATGATGCGTGCTTCTAAATACGTGCCAGTATAGGAGTCCCCACTCCTTATAACATTACACAAATAGAATTTGGCAACATTTTCTTTAAAACAACTTCTTTACTTGTATCAAAAAACTGTAAACAACATTTACAGAGCCATACCGACTTACCGCACATTTACATGCTTTCCCATAGGTGAAACACGCTCATCCTCAGTTGAACAGAAGTCCATACAATCAGTCTATTTCAGGATATTGTAGAGGAGATGTTGTAGCACTTGATGCGCTGCGCTGTTGTTTACAGTTTACAGCGGCCAGAGTGCAGCGCATCGAGGGAGCGTGGATGGAGGTAAGTGATTTCTTATTTTACCTGCCCTGCCTGCCTGTATAGCCCACCACCCTGCCTATATACCCCAGCCTGCCTATATATACCCCCCACCTGCCTATATACCCATGAAGCCTGCCTATATATATAGTCCACCCTGCCTGCTTATATACCCCTGCCTGCCTATATATATAGCCCACCCTGCCTGCCTATATACCCCTGCCTGCCTATATATATAGCCCACCCTGCCTGCCTATATACCCCTGCCTCCCTATATACCCCAGCCTGCCTATATATATACCCCCCCCTGCCTATATACCCCTGCCTGCCTATATATATAGCCCACCCTGCCTATATACCCCTGCCTGCCTATATATATAGACCTCCCTGCCTGCCTATATACCCCTGCCTGCCTATATATATAGCCCACCCTGCCTGTCTATATACCCTTGCCTGCCTATATATATATAGCCTACCCTGCCTATATACCCCTGCCTGCCTATATATATAGCCCACCCTGCCTGCCTATATACCCCTGCCTGCCTATATATATAGTCCACCCTGCCTGTATACCCCTTCCTGCCTATATATAGCCCACCCTGCCTGCCTATATACCCCAGCCTGCCTATATATACCCCCACCTGCCTATATACCCACCAGCCTGCCTATATATATAGCCCACCCTGCCTGCCTATATATATAGCCCACCCTGCCTGCCTATATCCCCCATGCCTGCCTATATATATAGTCCACCCTGCCTGTCTATGTACCCCTGCCTGCCTATATATATAGCCCACCCTGCCTGCCTATATACCCCAGCCTGCCTATGTACATACCCCAGCCTGCCTATATATATAGCCCACCCTGCCTGCCTCTATACCTCTGCCTGCCTATATATATAGCCCACGCTGCCTGCCTATATATATAGCCCACCCTGCCTGCCTATATACCCCAGCCTGCCTATGTACATACCCCAGCCTGCCCCAGCCTGCCTATATATATAGCCCACCCTGCCTGCCTATATATATAGCCCACCCTGCCTGACTATATACCCCTGCCTGCCTATATATATAGACCACCCTGCCTGTCTATGTACCCCTGCCTGCCTATATATATAGCCCACCCTGCCTGCCTATATACCACAGCCTGCCTATGTACATACCCCAGCCTGCCTATATATATAGCCCACCCTGCCTGCCTCTATACCTCTGCCTGCCTATATATATAGCCCACGCTGCCTGCCTATATATATAGCCCACGCTGGCTGCCTATATACCCCTGCCTTCCTATATATATAGCCCACCCTGCCTATATAGCCCTGCCTGCCTATATATATAGCCCACCCTGCCTGCCTATATACCCCCGCCTGCCTATATATATAGCCCACCCTGCCTGCCTATATATATAGCCCACACTGCCTGCCTATATACCCCTGCCTGCCTATATATATATAGCCCACGCTGCCTACCATTATACCCGTGCCTGCCTTTATATATAGCCCACCCATGCCTATATACCCCTGTCTGCCTAGTTATATAGGCCACCCTGCCTGACTATATACCCTTGCCTGCCTATATATATATATATATATATATATATATATATATATATATAGCCCACCCTGCCTGCCTATATAATTCCGCCTTAGCCTGCCTATATAGCCCCCTGAAACCTGCCTGTCTACTTATTTGGGGCCCCTTTAGCTACCTAAACCCTGCCTACCTACCTATATGGCCCCTATAGCTACCTAAACCCTGCCTGTCTACCTATTTGGCCCCCTATAGCTACCTAAACCCTATATGCCTACCTATATGGCCCCTATAGCCTACCAAAAGCCTGCCTGCCTATTTGGGCCCCCTATAGCCTATTTACCTACCTGTCTACCTATGCGGGCCCCACCTATAGCCTAGCTACCTGGGGCCCACCTAAAGCCTATCTGTGGTCTACCTACTGCGTACCTACCTACCTGGGGCCTAAATACTGCCTACCTAGTGCCAATCTAACTACCTGTAGCCTACCTACCTAATTGAGACCTACCTGACTACTGCCTACCTAACTAACTAGGATCTACCTACCTGGGGCCTATGTACTACCTACCTACCTCAAGCCTACTAACCTACCTACCTAGGGCCTACCAGCCTATCTAATTTGGGTCTACCTGCTTATATGATGCGATGGGGTACAGGCCATAGCTGTAACACAATCTCCAGGGGGTGAATCCTCTGTTCCTCCCCTCTAGGAGACTGGGCCTCTAAGCTATGGCCTGTACCCACTCTCCCACACCTGGGATGTTTGTACAGAGGTGGGGGGCAGGGAGTGAGGTGCTGGAAAAGTGAGGATTCTAAGATATTTGTGTCCAAATCTGCAGGGACGAGTGGTGGCCGAGAGAAGTCATCATGGTGGTCGGGACCGGATGCAGAACAAAGGGGAAAGTCAACAACTCGGTAGAGAAATGTCACCTGTGAGTCACAAGATGTAACTGCACTGTAGTCACTTACATGTCTGCAGAGTCTGTGTATACATATCTACCACTATATGGTCACTGTATGGAGGGTACATATAGTTTGTAGGATACCTGTGTACACTAGTATATACCACTATGGCAGTAATATTGATCTTTATTCAGTAATAGTGTAAGGGTATTATTCAGTCACATGTGGTAGTAATTTGTGTTCATGTTCTGGCAGTATAATAAGGTTCATATGTAGTAGCGCTATTGGTAATGATGGTCTGCGTATAGTGGGATTTGTTTGGTAGCAGTATGATGGTAATATGTATGGTGAGGTAGTCACTCCTTGTATTATCTAGTAACTGCATGACTTAAGAGATCCCGGTAAATGTTCGTGGTCGGGGAAGCGGGGGGGGGGGGGGCCCATCCAAAAGTTTGTTTTGGGGCCCAGGCTTCCCTAGTTACGTCCCTGATGGTAATTATTGCCTTTTTCTGTTAGATCACCCACAATATAAACATTTTTCAGTTGGAATATTTCCCATTATGTATCTTCTGCCATCTTCTTAGGCCTGGATCACCTCTGTGTCTGAGGTTCCGTTGAGAGCCTTCAGGGCAAATTCCGCTAAAAATCGGGGAAAAAAGCACAGCATGCCGCACTGTTATTTCTGTTAAAATGACGGCAATGGCAACAGACACCTGGTTTACCCCATTGTAGTCAAAGGGGAGTGTCAGACACCATTGGTAGCTCTCATTTAACAAACCCTGCAGAGTCTCTGCGATGGAGATTCTGAACAGAACCTCTAACACAGATGTGATCCAGGCTCTAGACGGTCCAACTATCCTTTAACCCCTTAAGCCGTACGCCTGAAAAGTACTTAATGACCAGCACATTTTCTAGTTTTTGCCTCCTTGCGTTTCAACAGTTGTACGCAGTTGTGTGAGGCCTTGTTTTATTCGGAACAAGTTGTACTTTTTGGGGGAATAGTTTAATTTCACTTATAAATTATTGCAGAACGTTTTTAAAAAAAATATTTTTTTTTCACATTTCACACTTAATAATTTGTTAGATTTGTTAGATAGTCTTACCATTTTTATGATTTTTTATGTAATGTTATATATATATCATTAAATTTTTTATTTATTATTCATTTTTATTTTTTTCTACACTTTTATTTATATATATATATAATATATATATAATATATATATATATATATATATATATTAATATGCTTATACATTATACCAGTTTATATCAGTTTGACACAGGCAGCGATCAGGGCAGCACACAGTGTGCCCTGATTGCTGGCTTGTTACACAGACAGCCCTGGGGCTACTCTAGGTCCCCAGGGCCAGTGTTGGCTATGCATTCATTCCTCGCGCTCTATTGGGTTACCGGAGTCCCGATCACCCAACAGAGTAGGGGAAAGGGATTTGATTACGCTGTGGTCATGAACCGCGGCAATCAAAGGATTAAGCGCCCGGGAGTGGAGGTTCCCCCACTCACTGGCGCTTGCAAAGGCTGCGCTGGGAACAGGGCTGTGTAGTACAGCCCCGGTCTCAGTGCTGCTGCGGCGCCGAGCTCCACAAACCCCGGTGTCTGCAGCGATGCCAAAAGACGTTGGGCTCTCGTTAAGGGGTTCATTTATTTTATTCTTTTTTTTTTTCTCTTCTAAATATTGTTGGAAAGAATCCAAAATCTGAAAGAACCGGCTTTCTCTTTTCCTATATTTTGAATCCATTCAAACTATAAAAACAATAGCAGAAAAATTTGCAGTAGATAAATATCTATAAAATGTGACACTTGAATAGGTTATGTATATCATGATTAATATGGATAGTAAACAATGGCGTAATGATCAGTCAAGAGGTGGCTTGCAAACACAACATCTCTGGTTACAGACAGGGACGTAGCTAGAATCTCAAGGGCCCAGGTGCAAAATCTCAGCAGGTATATAGATAGATATAGATCCCCACAGGCAGGTATATAGCTATAGGTCCCCATAGGCAGGTGTATAGATAGGTACAGGTCCCCATAGACAGGTATATAGGTAAGTACAGGTCCTCACAGGCAGGTATACAGAAAGGTACAGCTCCCCACAGGCAGGTATACAGATAGGTAAAGCTCTCCACAGACAGGTATACAGATAGGTACAGCTCCCCACAGGCAGGTAACAGAAATGAAAAAAAACACAAATACTTACCTTACCTTTCTGGCCGAGCGTCTTCCTCTTCTGCCAACACTGGTGGCATCACGTCATCACGCCACCTCTAGCAGTGCCTCGGCCACACAGCCTATGACGACTGTGTGGCCGAGGAGGCAGCCGCACGATGAGATCACTCCATCGCGCCGCTGCCTTCAGAGAGCTAAGTGACTGGTATCAGTGTATACCGGGAACTTAGCTTCATCGCCGCCTGCACCGTGCAGCCGGCAATCGCTGCATAGCTTGCTCTATGTGAGCCAGTGATGCAGCGTGTGGTGAGGGGGACTTGCGGGGCCCCCCTGGGTCAGGGGCCCAGTCGCAAGTGCAACCGTTGCGACCCCTGTAGCTACGCCACTGGTTACAGAGATAGTGGGAGCCGACCAGTAGCATCGTTATAGGGGTTTTTCAGTTTTGGAAAATGCTTGTTAGTCGTTCAGGGAAGTTATAAAATAGAAAAAACTACAGCCAACCACAAGCCTCAGCGGTCATGTGCTGTGTATCTGGGAAGAGATAACTGCAGGTGTGAATAGCTGTGTCATGGGGGCTGGCGCGAGTGCCGTTGCCCCCCGCGGCCGCCCCCCTGCCCGCAGGGGGTCCGGCGCGGGTGCCGCGGACACCCGTGACCATCCCCCTGCTACCCGTGGTCCGGCGCCAGGCCACTTACCCGCCCACGCTCCTGTTTACGCTGCTCCTGCCTGTCCCGGCCGCCGCGCGCGTACCCACTGCCTAGGGCGCGCGCGCGACGGGTGGTTTGGATTTAAAGGGCCAGTACGCCGGTAATTTGGTCAATTGCCGGCTGCTGGTCCCATATAAGGAATACGCCCCCAGCACTCTCTGCCAAATTATTGGTGTGCGTTGCCTTGTTGAGAGTGTCGGAAAGGCCTGGCTGATGACCCGTGTACCAGTCCGTTCCGCTACGTTTCCTGACCTTGCCTGTTTGCCGCCTGCCCTGTCCGTCTGCCTGCTCTGACCACGAACTCTGCCGCCTTCCACCTCCTGCCTTCCCGACACGCCTTTGATTCCGATTCTGTACCACGCAGTACCCTGGCCGCCATCGCAAGCAAGTCACGTCAGGGGTAGCGACCTAGCAGCCTCACGCCGCAGCAAGTTCATCCCGCTTTGCGGCGGTCTCTGGTTAATACCGGGGGCTACTTAGACTCCGCTCCCTGGCTTGGCTTAACTATCATCGCTTGCGGTGGTCCAGCGAATCCACCAAACCCTTACAAGCTGCAGCCGTCATGTGAGCAATGAACATGACGTCATGGGCCAGGAGTGGCGCCGGCACTGAAACAAGGTGAGCAATTTTGAAAACTGGGACATACCCTATTCCACACAGTGAATAAATATACTCCACGAGAGAGGAGGCAAAAATGACACTTTTTGGGTTGTGGGGCAATGGGTTTCTATAGATATGTTCACTGTACATGCCGGGAGTGTTCCTGGTCGATACGGTAAATGGGCATTGGTGTCCAAGAGTTTTCAGCAAGACAAACCAGTCCAGAAAGTTTTTCTTTTTTTAAAGCCTCAGAATGCTTTAATACATTTGCTTTGCCATAAGCTATGCGCTCAGAAAATCTCCTCGCTTATACGTTAAACCTTTGCTAGCAGTGGCCTCCCTCAGCCATAGGCTATAATGACATGGTTTAAATATATATGTCACAAGCTCCTTTCATGTTGTATCCACTAAATAGATGCCAGAAAAGCCTTTGGGTGACGGATAATAAAATGTATGGGATCCATCACAGGCATCCATTACCCTAGGCTATTACGCATCCATTTAATGGATATGTTATGTAAAGCTGCTGATGTATAATCTCAACAGCTACCTGTGACAGATGACCTACACTGGCATGTGTCACCCAAGGGCTTTCATGTAAAAAACAAACAAATGACCTGTGGTAAATATATGTGTTTATATGTGTACTGTGTGTGTGTGTATGTATATATATAATATAATATATATATATATATATATATATATTATATATATATACACATATATGTATGTATAAATATATAAATTTTATATATATATATAATATATATATATATTAATTATATATAATATATAATAATAATAAAAACAGAAATACACTATTACAACCTCTTTTTGTTGTGCTATTCTGATGTACGACAACTGAATGGCGACCCTTCATCTGAGTGATGAACCTATGGAAATATTTGACATGGATGATGGAGACCCTCCTGACATCCACACTGACATCTATGAGTTTGCATGCACCATTTTTGTAAGACACCAGTTCTAAATAGGTGTAGAGGAGTGTATGACAGCATGAATGAAAGTGTTAAGCGGCAAACATTTGGCGCAATGGAATGTGTCGTAAGACGCACATTGCGCCAAGTTCGGCCATACGCCTGTTTATATATCTATAGAACCGGCTATATAGGGCAAAAAAATGGAGAAGGTGAATTCATAGATGTCGCCCTTAATCTAGGGGAAAACATCAATGGGGTACAGCCACCTTCCTCTAAGAGAAAGAGAGTCTAGGTCAAAACTTGGCACTTTTTCATACTGATTGCTTTAGCACTGGAAAATAAAAATGGGTGGGACAAATATATTCCTCCTGGGAGAGATGTAGAGTACACATTTTTTTTTTTTACCATTTCAACTCTGGACTCCAATATAAAACACACCACACTTAAAGGAGTTGTCTCATCTCAAAGTTTCATAGGATGCATGAATGAAATAATGCTGCTTTGCTCTGTCACTTCCTGGTCAAGCTGTCTGTAATTAGCATATGAGCTCAGTGTATTCAGACTTCTCTGTTTCTTAGTCTAGATTAGATAAATTACCTTCTCTGAGGTCCGGAGAAGCTTCTGAGTTAATGTAAAAAGAAGTAATTACTGTCTTTTGTCTGAAAGATCAGATAACACACAAGCTCTCACACTGCTGGCCTGTGTGATGACATCACTCCCTGCTATCAGATAGAACAAACAGCAGGGGATAAAAAGAGTACACAGGTCGGTCGCTTGGGGAACTAGAAAGCCCTCAGAAGGTGATAAAATCACTTGTAACAAAAAATGATGAACAAAGCAGTATATTTGGAAAACGTCTTCATTTAGTGTTCCCTACATTTTGAAAGCTAATCTTTGTAGTGAGACAACCCCTGAAAGAAACAGCTTATAATTAGATGTATGGCAAGAAATGCTAAGAAAAATTCACAGTGTGTCAGCAGAACTATGAATGCAGCTCTGGGGTGCAATAAAGGCTGTAAATCAGGATCAGTACAAGTTAAGTAATGCAACATATACGAAGTTACTTATTTCCCCTACACAGTTTAAAATTGTTAGGACTGACTGGACAGTGTCACAGTATGCAAGGAGAATGGAAACTGAATCATACACTTCTAGGAGGAATAACTGAGCAACAGCAAAACACATGTCGCAATATGTCAGAAAAGAGGTGCTGCAATACCAGTTTTAAGGAGCATTAAATGAGTGTATAGCGCACCCAAATGTATGAGACTGTCATAAATATGGAGTGTGGTATACCTTGCATAGCATATTTTAGGCGCATTACATTTTTTTAGTGCAAATCTGCGCTAAAAAACACGGTCCAGCGATGTTAAAGTGCTGACAGATTTTGGCTGGCATTTTAACATTGCTGTGTAGAAATAGCCTAAGAGTGCTTAAAGGGGTTGTCTCACTACATTGATTCATCTTACCTAAGTCCTGTTTTCTTGGTTTCATTTTGAATTCAGGGGGGTGTTTACTGGCTTCTACTAGGCTGCAGTAGAAGCCAGGTCTGTAGCTATAGCAAACAGCACTGGCAGCCTATCAGGATAGATCAAACAGGTCTGTAGCTATAGCGACCTGAGGAGCTGATGCAGTCCATACAAGGGGGGATATCTAGGAATAGGTATGATATTGTTAATGGACATATATTGCAAAGTGACTTGTTTTTGCAAGATCTTTAACATAAAAAAGCAGCAATCCTTGTAGTGAGACAACCCCTTTAATACGCTAAACCTAAAGTATTTTACATATTTGTAATATTTTATTACTAAAAGGGGTAATCCCATCTCATACATTTATTGCATACTGACAAGATATGCTACCAATGTCTGATTTAAAAAAGAAGGACCATTACCCCCATTCTTATTTGTGCCATAGCTGCACAAAACAAAGAGTTGCTTGGCTCTCTCCATTTATTTCAGTGGGAGTTCTACAGTAATCTCACATTACCATCAAGTAGAAACCAAATGAAAATCATTTATATCTAGTA
The DNA here is from genome assembly GCA_025379985.1 of Phyllomedusa bahiana. Lineage (NCBI taxonomy): Eukaryota > Metazoa > Chordata > Amphibia > Anura > Hylidae > Phyllomedusa > Phyllomedusa bahiana. The sequence continues at coordinate 19,534 of JAODAL010007109.1, forward strand.
TTTCACTGGGATGAAGTTAAAGGAGTGCTCTCTCCACATGTAAACAAAAGTAAATAAAGATTATTACTAAATACATTGCTGATCTGATTTTGCTACCTTTCAGAATAAAACAGTTATCTCCTTCTTGTGTACAAAAGCTTCACTAGGTTGCCAACAATCTCTCTCTGCTCTAACATGCCAAAGACGCACCGAAAACAAGTCTAAAACCGTGCCCAGGTTTTGAAGTCCCCGAGCGATTCCTATAGGGATTTTCAGCATTGAAAAGAATTAACATGACACTTTTTTAGCGCCCAAAAAAGAAACACTGTTTTACATAGGAATCAATGAAAATGAACTAGCAGCATTTTGAAGGCTTTTTTGACGCAGTTTTGAGGAAACGCTCTGAAAACACCGTCAAAATCAGCTGTGTGAACTCACCCTAAGGCAGTGATTTTAAACTGCGGCCCTCCAGCTGTTGGGGAACTACAACTCCCATGATCCAGCGATGCGCTGTCCTCACCTGTCACTTTTTTGAACGGGATTCTAACTAATGACAAGTGGCATCTGCAGCTAATCAGCGCCGGGTGAGAACAGCGCATCGCTGGATCCAAGGTGAGAGGAGAGATACATTTTTTTTTTATTTCATAGGGTAGCAGAATACTATTTAGAAAATAAGCAGTAACTCACCTATTTCCCCTACAGACAGTCGCTGACAGTTAATCTTGCGTGACAAATCTTGCATCTTCTTTTCCATGTTTGCCTATATGCACAGAAAGTGTGGACCCAGACGCCACCTCTGTGGACTCATTCATCCAGATAATGGGAATTTTTTTGAAGGTTTCCAATGGTTCATGTTTCTCTGTTTCTTCTATAATTTAATGTGACATCTACAGTGCCTGTAATATATTTTGGCTGGTATGAACTGTATACCTCTGTGTAATCCTCTGAATGCAGATTATTTCTATGCATGTATCTTATGCTGAGATACGCTGGTTGTATATGTTTTAAACTAGCCAAGTTACATTATTATGAACAGCAGCTAATACCGCTGTGTGCAGCACAGACAGCAGCTAGTTGGGCTTTGAGTGACAATAAGGTCCTGGTAGGTTGGCACGGGTCACTGGAGCAATTCTGACTCCATCCCACAGCTGAAGGGTCCAGAGAGCAAAAACCACCATCCAATATCTTCCACAGATGCTTAATGAGGTTTAAGTCCAGGGAATTAAGGGACATAGGATATGCTTTTTCAACCAATGTCAGACATTTTTAGTTGTATGACATATTGTATTGTGCTGTTTGAAGATCTCACCCGCCCCAGGGAAGACAATCAGCATGCATGGGTGTACATGATCTGCAAGGATGGATTTATATACAAATTGAGTGCCTTCCACATGGACGAGTAACCCAGAGAATGCCTCAAAAAAAATCCCTGCAGACTTAATGCTGCCACCACCAGCTTCCAGTGTTCTTCCAGCAATGGTTGTAGGGTGTTTGTCTCTGATGTTTCTTGCCTGACATTCCAAAGCCCATGGGTTCACTGAAGCAGAACATGTAACTCATTGGGGAAGGCAACACTTTTTCATACAGTGATGGTCCAGTTCCGATACTGATGTGAAAATTGAAGAATTTTATGCAGATGCAGCTTGGTTTGCAGAGGTGCATTGACCATCCATTTGCTTCGGAGCTCCATACGTATTAGGGTTCACCGAGTGTTTTTTAGACACACATCTTGCAGTCCACTATTTCATTTTGACCATTAGCTGTGGTCTGCCCTTGTTCACCTTCATATCCAATGTAAACCTCTTACATCTTTCACACGTGGTACTCTGCAGTTTCCACATTGCTTATCTTCACTTGCGCCATTTATCCACTCACACAGCACATGAGCAGAGTTTCTGAAATACTGCAAGCTTTGGCCCGGCAGCCAATAATCATTCCTTTAAGTAAAAAATCGCCCTTTGTTCCCATGATAGCATAAAATGATATGTGTGCAGACAGCCTATCGCACACCCTGTATGTATACACCACTCAGCTCACCACACGTGGCTTTCTTCGTGAGCTACGCCCTGCCGACAGCGAAAACAGAAGATGCCATAATAATGTGACTTGACTGTGAAGCAGTTAGAGGCATCAGAAGATAGCAGTATTTTTAATACTTCTGCGACACCTGTACCTGTATTTAAAAGCTGAATGGGAATAACCTTTGCACTAACATTTTGTCATATTTTTGGCAAAACCAGAAGAATGAACTCCGAAGTGGAATACAATATTGGATAATGAAGGGTAATTATTGATTTACTGTACATAGAAGTTATAATTTCTCTTGCTTCAACCAGATGGGTGACAAGTATTTATAAAAAAGCAGAGACTGTGTTCCTCTACAATAGGGAAAGACACCATCTGCTAGCAAGCACATTTTGTTGCCTGGAGAAAGAACGTTAACACCATAATAACTGAAGCTGAAAAAATATCACTTACAATCAAGACATTTTAAATTTATCATTTTAATAAACTTTCGAAAGTCCTCCAAAGGTCATTTTTAGCATCACCAAAGATCTTGCTGATGCTGACGTGGTAGTTGCAGTTCTTCTTCCAAGTTTGGACCATGAAAAGTCTGTGCAAAATTGAGCTTGGTATAGGCTAAGGGTATGTTCACATGGCTGATTTGGATGCTTCTTTTTAAGCGCCGAAATCGGCGTCAAATACTCATTTGAAAAGCGCCTCATATTTTGCAGTTTTCAGACAAATTTTTGATGAGGATTTGATGTGGTTTTTTCCATCTGGTTTTCTATATGTTTTTTCAGCTCTGTTTTCATACTGAACCATCTATACAAATTTTTGTCCATGGCGGTTTTGGGCACAGATCCGCATCCAAAACACGGCACGCTTTGTGTGAGGTTATTTGGACGCTGTTTTGAAGCTCTCCATTGTTTCCTATGGGCATTTAAAGGGGTTTTGCCACAATCTCATTTCATACCTCCTGCATCCAGCTCTTCAGCTCTGTGTGCTGAGAAGGGGGCGTAGGTGATTTTTTGAATTGCATATCATGTAACCTAGGAGGATGACATCACCCTGCCTCTCCTCACTCTTGTTAAAGAAAGGTCTGTTTATGTGTAGAACTGTAAGTAGCTACATTGTAGCTCAGAAGTAAAACGTTTGCCTCCAGGTAGAAGAGTCCTCGGTTCAAATCCCTGCAGGAACCAAACCTGTGGATTTTTTTTCTCTTTATTAATGCACAGACCTCATTGAAGTTTCTTTTTTTAATTTATATGCACTGTGACTAATTGCTAAGGAGTACAGAGGACAGGAGTAGAATAACAGCACCCGGGGTTTGAACACTCAGTAGCTGCCTGAGAGGAGAAGTGATGTCTGAGCATGTGCGACCAGGAGTGAGGAGCTCTAAGCCTTGGTCATATCCCCTGGGGACGAGCTTTAAACAATGGATCACTAAAGGAGCAGCTAAAACAAAAACGGTGCAGAATTTTTAATAATGGTAAATGCTGAAAATGTTTATTATTTAATTTACAAATTTCCACCTCAATTTTACTTCGTGGCAAAAACCCCTTTAACTGGCCGAAAACGGCTCAAGAATTAACATATCACTTATTTTTCAGCGCTGAAAGAGAATAAAAAACAGCATTTGAACGATTTTTACACAGGAATCAATGGAAATGAACTGGAGGCCTTTTACAGTTGCTTTGAGGCCATTTTGGGGATAGAATCTGCGCCAAAACTGCCCTGAAAACAGTGTCCAAATCAATTGTGTGAACATGCCCTTAGGCACATGGTGGAAAGCAGAATTTCCATCAAATTGTTACTGGGTGATTCTTCCCTCTATTTACAGAAAATCATAGAGATGAAAAGAAGCAGAATCTTTCTATGTTTATGGTAATGATGGCGCAATATCAATGTATGAACCAGGATACATTTACATCTCCCCTTCCATGTGGTGGAGGCAGCTCATGTATGGCCAATTTGGACGTGGACCAGCACAATTTGTAATCTAATTGTGGATGTATGATCCTTCTTTTTACTTATAGGGAAGAATAGGTGCAGACCTGTGCTATGTTGATGGTAATGCTGGCTAAAGGCAATCACCAGGAGACGTTTCCCAAACCACAAGGGAGCATGGTTTAAAATGTGATGAAATATTGTCATACTAAACCAATCAAAAGTATGAATAGTTAGACAAGGTCAAAGAGGCACTACATTTATCAAACAGCATGAACCACTCCCTTAGTCATGTCCCTTAACATCACTCCTTGCATGTCATGTATAGGAAAACTTTTCAAATTTGGGAAGGATGCGTTTATCACAATGGGTGGTCACCATCAGCGACATTACTGATTGGCTGTTGTGGCCATCAATCATCCTCCCCTAGTGATGTGAGTAAATAGGAACTTTTCAATTTGTTGAAATTTGCATCACAATAGGGGGTCATAAATACTGGTGTTCTGTGTTTTCTTGTGCAATTGGCCCAAACTCCTGAAGACACTGTGTATACAGCGAAACATGTCACGTGGGCGACCTGGTATTTAGTTTTAAATGTCAATACAACCATGTGTCATATATATATATGGTTAGTCTGCAGCTATATTATATATCAATTAGAGTTTTACACTTGTCATTTAGGGCTTGTTCACATGGAGTTTACACTCCGTGTTACAAGCGCTTTTCGGATCCGTCTTGGGGTCCGCACTGTCGGTCCCCAAGACGGATCTAACAATTAGCAGTGAGATTATCACTGCAGGCTATGCCGAACATGCAGCGGCGTTCACATGAGAGATCGCCGCTGCGTGTTTGACATGCAATTCTTTTCATAACGGAGCTTAGCTGCTCTATTGAAACACGCAGCGGCGATCCCTCATGTGAACGCCACTGCTTGTTCGGCATAGCGAGCAGTGATAATCTCACTGCTAATTGTTAGATCCGTCTTGTGGACCGACAGAGCGGACCCCAAGACGGATCCGAAAAGCGCTTGTAACACGGAGTGTATACTCCATGTGAACAAGCCCTTAGAGTGTTCCCACATTGTTGCTCTTGGTGACACAATATTACAATCAATATGCCTTGTGGCTGGGATCGTGGCTCTAACTACTGTATATGATCCTTTTAGGTACTTTGAAATAAAAGTTATATATTAGTTACTTTTTTTCTATATGTGAAAAAAATTGGGTTCTCTCTTTGTCTTCTGGAAAAAAATGGTGAATTATTAATAGAATTATTTCCATTTCACCTAGGATCCTTTTTGGCTTTCCACACTATGATAATTGTGGCGCATCCTTAGACTGACTGGATTTTGACTTTATATGCATAGGATTTTGTTGCAGTTAAAGGGATTGTCTCACCATAGACATTGATGGTATCTCGATAGGATATGGCATCAATGATGGGTCTGGGTCCCACCTCTGAACCTATCGTGAGGTGCTAGCTGTACTTGGAACACCCATTGATTTTAATGGTACACTCCTGACCACATCTCCGTTCAAAACCGAGAGATTTCGGGGCTTGTTCTCGAGATAGGTGCTGGTTTCACCTCTGAGACCCACAGCTATCAGACATTGATGGCATATTCTATTGATATGCCATCAATGTCTGTGGTGGGAGTACCCCTTTAAGTACAGAGACAACAATGTTGAAAGGGGCTACTCCACAAGCTCTCAACCTACAATGTCCCAGACACTGATCCAGCTAATTATCATAAACATTTTACTTGTATTAGTGAGGTGCATGTAATGACTGGTGGTCTATTGTGCCTCTCTACAGTACAGTGCGGTACTACATGTATACTGCTTTTACATGTATTAGTGAGGTGCATGCAGTGATTGGCAGTCTAGTTGCACCACCCTATAGTACAGTGCGGTACTGCATGTCCTGCACTGCTCTTACATGTATTAGTGAGGTGCATGCAGTGCTTGGTGGTCTAGTAGCGCCTCTCTACATTTCAGTGTGGTACTACATGTCCTGTACTGCTCTTACATGTATTAGTGAGGTGCATGCAGTGCTTGGTGGTCTAGTAGCGCCTCTCTACATTGCAGTGCGGTACTACATGTCCTGTACTGCTCTTACATGTATTAGTGAGGTGCATGCAGTGATTGGTGGTCTAGTAGCGCCTCTCTACATTATAGTGCGGTACTACATGTCCTGTACTGCTCTTACATGTATTAGTGAGGTGCATGTAGTGATTGGTGGTCTAGTATGCGCCTCTCTACAGTACAATGTGGTACTACATGTCCTGTACTGCTCTTACATGTGCCAGGATGAGCGGCTCCTTTGGGCACGAGTTGAGGGTCCCATTTTCTTTTTTCTGGTACAATGTTTATAAAGTCCATGACCCAAAGAAGCTCCTGTCCTCATCATAGAAAGTGATTTCCAACTTCTAGCAGCTCTTTCTGATGTTTAATGGAAGGTTCATCTGGATTAGTATCTACTTCATTTTCTTTCATCTTAATTTTGGGGCTTCAAAACCAATTACTAGTTTTCCATAGAGTTACGGTTTCACCATTCAATGGTCATCCTGGAACCAATTAATATTGTATATTGAGGGATCACTGTAGTTTTCTGTACGAACTACAGCGTGGATTCCCATTATGATATAATGGGACACAGATCAATCCTTTTTTTTGTTTATATAGCACAACATTTTCCCTAGCACTTTACACAACAGAGGACACATATGCAGACAAAATCAAATGTCAGAGTAATAACTCAATCTAGAGGTGTGAGAGACCTGCTCAAAAGGGCTTACATAGATACAATAAATGGTTCCCACAACATACAAGATGAATTAGTTCTTGGACAACCATTGTATGTTAAAGCCATAACTCTATGGAAAACTGGTAACTGGTTCCAAAATGTCGCCTAATAATGTGGAATAAAGATTAAAGAAAATGAAGCAGATACTTATCCAGTGCATCCTTACATATAACATCAGAAAGAGCTGCGGGAAGCTGGAAATCACTTTCTATGTGGAGGACAGGAGCTTCTTTGGGTCATGGACTTTTTACACAATGTACCAGAAAAAGAGAAAATAGTACCACTCTGTACTGTAAAGAGGCGCTACTAGACCACCAACCACTGCATGCACTGCACTAAAACATGTAAGAGCCGTACAGGACATGTAGTACCGCACTGCATTGTAAAGAGGCGCTACTAGACCGCCAATCACTACATGCACCTCCCTAATACATGTAAGAACAGTACAGGACATGTAGTACCGTACTGTACTGTAGAGAGGAGCTACTAGACCGCCAATCACTACATGCACCCAGGGCCGGGACAAGACATTTTGGTGCCCTAGGCAAGTACAGCCAATGGCGCCCCCCTCGCTCCCAAAAAAATGGCACCCCCCCCACACTAATTCCTCTCGCCCCTGCGCCAGGTCCTGTCACTAATTTTCTGCACATTCCACATAGATCCCGTCCATCTCCTCAGCAGTCACTGCACAATGAAAATCAGAGCTGACAAATTTGCGTTTTCAAAATCGCTCACCTACATATGACAGTGTAATACATTACAAATAAGTCACCAAATAATCCACCGATACATGGAACAAATCTACCAGACAAATGATTGTTACTAAAAACACTCCTACAAAACCAAGACCCAAAACTATTACTACTTAAAGATCAAATAATCCTGCCAGACCCTGACCAAACGCGACCACCACATGTGACTATCAGCTGTGCACAGGATCTGATTACATATACCACCGCCATACAGTGACCATATAGTGGTAGATACTAGTTGTATGTAGACGCTCAGCAGAAATATAAGTGATTACACTGACATTACATTTAGTGACTCACCGGAGACATCTTTTCTAATCAGCGTCGTTCTCTTTCCCTTTTCTTCTCCATCCGGTCCACACCTTCATGCTGAAATCTCCCGGACACGACTCGTCCCTGAGGATTTGGACACAAATATCTTAGAATCCTCACATTTCCAGTATCTCCTTAATTATAGGTATATAAGTCCCCTCAGTTAGACAGGTATATATGTCCCCTCAATTAGGCAGGTATATATAGGTCACCATCAGTTAGGCAGGTATATAGATATGCCCTCTCAGTCAGGCAGGTATATATATATATATGTATTGTAGCAGACTGGCTACATGTAGTTGCCTGTTGCTGCCACTAGGTGGAGTCGTCTTGCTGCAAACGTGCCACCGAATATCTGGGTTCGGTGGGGGAAGGCAACCATTTAGCGTCAGTAGCCCTAGGTTACTGACACATGTTGTTAGTATGGCTGCTATGCGGCTATTATTGGGTTGCCTTTCCCGGGGCGGTCATAGCGTTGGGTGGGAGGCCGTCCCCACGTTCCAGGCCAGGTTTTGAGCCAGTTCCTGGATGGCTATAGAAGCCCTAACCTGCAGGTGTTAAGGGGGCGTGGCCTGCTACCTGCAGAGTGGAGCAGCAGAGCTGGAGAGAGGCTCTGGCCCCCGGAGGCTTGAGGGAAGCCTGTACAGTGTACTGGATTTGTGAGTACATGTTTTGGTGGTGCTGGATATTAGATCCAGACTACGGTAGAGAGGGCATCTCTAAATGTATAGTTAGTGGCCAGACGGCCTAGATGTTTATTTGTGTTATGTTTGTTTTGTATGCTTTTCTGTGCCAATAAAACTGGGTGAGGCCAGTTAAACGGAAGCTTGGTGTCGGTGTGCCAATACTGTCCTTCCCCGGACGGCGATCCGAGAGCTAAAGACCCCCTACGCTGGTCCAAGATGGCGGCTGGACGAGTGTGAGGTGTTACATATGGTGGAGGATGCGCGCAGGCAAATATTGGCAGTAATTGACGCGTGCAGAAAAATGCAGTTTGCATAGGACTGCTGCAGCGAAGTAAAAGGCTGGAGGCCTTACTGTTGGTGCTGGAGTCTGAAGAGACTGTGTGCTCAGTGGAGCGAGGAGGACAAACCCAGGTATACAGTCTGTGCTGTTTAAAAGACTGTGTTGCTACCTGAAATTGTTTTGTTTGGCCATGGAAGAACTTCTTGCCCAGCTGAGGCAATCTATGAAGGAGTCTGAGGAGCTGACTGCCACCATGAGAAAGGAAAATGAAAAGCTCCAAGCAAAGTTGAAGGCAGACCATGAGGGGTTAAAAGCCATTCTGAACCCAATTCCACAGTCTGAGAAAGGTGGACTCACCTCAATCCAAACAGCCTTGCTGGCTGGGAGTCCAGAGGAAAAGTTCAAAAAAAACAGCTGCCAAGGATAAACAGCCAGAATGGTGCAGCAGGTGCTTACAAGTAGACATGTGCTGGAGAGGCTGTCCAGTTGCCAAGAGGCCCTGGGTTCCAAGTGCCAAGAAACCACAGTCGTCCAGAGGCATGGATGTGGTTGTTGCACGGAGCAACCAAACGCAGGAGCCATGTTGGAGGTGCCACAGAGTGGAGAGATGTGCTCCTGACTGCCCTCTCACTAAGAGGCCAGAGTGGATACAGCCCCAAGCTCTGGAGTTCCAGGTGGATGCAGCCCCACCCATGGCGGGACATGGACAGTCAGCAGGAGCGATCCAGTTTGAACCCAGACATCATACCTGGTAAGACTGCTCCAGTGGGGTTGGATATGTGTTATGGGACTGGTGGTCATATTCCTGATATATGTGAGCACTAGGATGGGCCAAATGGAAGTATAGATATGCTGCCAAGCCAGAAGAGTCCAGAGAGCAGTGGCAGGACTGTGATAAATGGACTGGTGAAGTCTGATGGACTTAATGTATTGCATGCAGTGTTGCCTGTGGGAGATGGTAACCCCACTGTTACTTACAGTGTGATAAAGACTATGCATGTGATCCATGACCTGGTCCCAAAGCCTGAGCAGGGGAATGTTAGCTGTGTGACACAGTTAGCTCCAGTTACTGTGCCCCTGTGTGTACAAGCTGCAGCTACAGCAGTAGCAGAGAGCAGCTCAGGTCTGCCCCTGGAGGTCATGGCTGTCAGGGCTATGTGTGCATTAGCTGCAGAGTGTGAATTAGCTTCTGCAGAAATACCAGCACCAGCTGTAGAGCAGACAAGCACAAGTGTGCCCCTAGAGAGCGTGGCTAACAGTACTAGGAGCATTGCAGAGGATGAGTGTCCTGTGGGGGATGACCATCTGGAGAAATGTGCTACCACTACAGTTTCAGGTGGATCTACTGTGGTTGCCGATAGCAACGAGGTTTCCACTGCATCTCCTGCTGGAAAAGCTTGTGAGAATGAGTGCATGGCAGCTGTGTGTGAAGTGTCTGGTTTCCAGTCCGTAAATGTGTGTACCCATGACCCCAGCGCACTGTGTGTACAGGAGGGTAACGTGCAAGTTGCAGGTCTGTCCCTATTGGTTCTGGCTGGTAATAGCACTGGGTGTGCAGGTGTGGTATGCCTGGGGGTTGATAGCAATCCTGAGACTGGTGCTGTCAATACAGTTCCCCATGGAGCTGATGTGGTTGCCAGTAGCAATCAGGTGCGCTCTGCTGGTGGGGAAAAGGTGATTGAGTTGCCTGGTGTGAACACGGCCAGTGTGTTGCCTGAAAGGGAGAAGGCAAACCCTGGATATGAGGAGACTAGGTGTGTGAATGTGCTGGTTATTGACCATGAGGAACACACAATCTGTGAAGAGTCTCTATTGCAGTGTGGGAATGGACCCGGCAATGTGTCAGTGCTTCAGTGTAAGGATGATGCTGATTATGCAGATGGGAATGAAGCGAACAGGCATGCTGGGAGATGTAGTGCAGCTGAGTTCAATGGCTCCAATGGTGGCTGTATTTCCAGTAGCTTTTACTGCAGTGGTCCCAAAGATTGCTGTGACTGTAGGAATGGAAAATGGGAGCCGCTAGACCCAGAAAAGAGGGTTCGCTCAGGCGCTAGTGAGGGGCAGGTGAGAGTGTTTGAACCCTCAGATGGTAAGGAAATCCCTAGTAATGAAGCTGAGGTAAACGCAAGGAATTTCCTATGTGCAGTGGTTGTCAGCAGTATCCCTGAGATAACAAGCAGGTATACTGAGAGTTCTCCCTTGGAGATAGATACAGGGGATGTGGAGGAAGTGTCTCCATATGTTGTTGCAGTAATGTCTGAACAGCGTTATAGGAGAGGCGTCCTGTCGGCCCAGTCTGAACGGGGAAAACCTGCCATAAGTCGTGAGGTTGGTGAGGTTCCTGAACAGGTTTGCTGTATACTCGCTGTAAAGGAAAGTAAAGTTTTGGAGATGGTGAACACTGCTCATAGGTGTGTTGCTAATGGCGATACCCAGGTAATAGAGAAGTGTGTAGACAGTATCACAGAGGTGGTAGGTCCGCTGGTTTATGGTGACCTACAGGTGGGTGCTGTTAGCAGCCAGATGTCTGCTGTCCCTACTGTTAAAAATGTGTCTGTCATTGACTCCAATGCACAATGTGAAATGGATGGTGTGCAAGATAAAGGAGTGACCCTGAAAGAGGTTCAAAGTTCTCCCTTAGAGACGGTTACAGGGGATGTGCAGGGAACATCGCCACACGTTGCTGCAGAGGGTCTGCTGCTAGACAGAGCCAGTAAGCAGAGGTGTGAACAGGGGAATGTGTCCTCTGGTATTAATGAAACGCCAGGTAATGTAGTCGTTGTCAGTGAGGACCAGATGACTGGTTTTGAAGGGAGGTTTTGGTCTCATCATGAACCTGCAGACAAAGAGGTAGCAGTTTTGGACTCAGGTGCGCCCCAAGAGGCCATTGTGTATAGCGAACCTGACCGGTGTGTTGCCCACTATGGGATGAGTGCATGGTATGAGTCCACAGCTGAGCTGTACGGGGAAAGTGTTGTCTCTGCCCCTGAGATTGTAAGGAAGACGTTGCCCCAAAATAGGAGCTTTGACCCCGGAGGGAGCCTGGGCAATGTGAGAAAGCCCTACGGGCTTTATCAGAGGGGAGGGATATGTAGCAGACTGGCTACATGTAGTTGCCTGTTGCTGCCACTAGGTGGAGTCGTCTTGCTGCAAACGTGCCACCGAATATCTGGGTTCGGTGGGGGAAGGCAACCATTTAGCGTCAGTAGCCCTAGGTTACTGACACATGTTGTTAGTATGGCTGCTATGCGGCTATTATTGGGTTGCCTTTCCCGGGGCGGTCATAGCGTTGGGTGGGAGGCCGTCCCCACGTTCCAGGCCAGGTTTTGAGCCAGTTCCTGGATGGCTATAGAAGCCCTAACCTGCAGGTGTTAGGGGGCGTGGCCTGCTACCTGCAGTGTGGAGCAGCAGAGCTGGAGAGAGGCTCTGGCCCCCGGAGGCTTGAGGAAGCCTGTACAGTGTACTGGATTTGTGAGTACATGTTTTGGTGGTGCTGGATATTAGATCCAGACTACGGTAGAGAGGGCATCTCTAAATGTATAGTTAGTGGCCAGACGGCCTAGATGTTTATTTGTGTTATGTTTGTTTTGTATGCTTTTCTGTGCAATAAAACTGGGTAGGCCAGTTAAACGGAAGCTTGGTGTCGGTGTGCAATACGTCTTCCCGGAGGGATCCCAGAGCTAAAGACCCCCTAAGTGGTCCAAAAATGGCGGGGGCGAGTGTGAGGTGTTACAATTTTATATATATATTTATTGTTCCTCAGTCAGGAGGGGATTTGATATTGTTTCCTTAGCAGGTGGTATATAAATTAGGGGCACTCGGCAGGTATATAGATATAAGGTCCCCTTTAGGCGGTTATAGATATAAGGTCATCTAGGAGGTATATAGATATAGGGGGGACTTCAGGCAAATATAAGATATAGGGTCATCTAGGCAGGTATATAGATATAGGGGCACTCTGGCAGGGATATGGGCATGAGGAGGTATTTAGCTATAGGGGCCGGCAGGGTATATAGGGGGACACAGGAGGTATATGTATAGGGGTCAGGGGGTATATAGGGACTCGGCAGGTATATAGGGGCTAGGCAGGGTTTAGGATTGGGGTCAGGGAGTTGGGGCTCAGGCAGGTATTTTTGGGGCCAGGCGGCATTTTAGGGGGTAGGCAGGCTTGGGGTTTAGGCAGGGTATAGGGGCAAAAGGAGGCATATAGGGGTCAGGCAGGCATATTGGGGTCGGCGGATATAGGGGGTCAGGCAGGTAAGGGGTCGGGGCAAAAAGGGGCTCAGGGAGGCTATGGGGTCGGCGGCATATGGGGGTCGAAGAAGGCGGGGGTAACTTGAGAAGCCCGGGCCCCTAGCAAACTTTTGGTTTGGGGCCCCCCCCTCCCCTCCTGACCCCGCCATTTTCCGGACAGCTGTTAGTTAAAATGATAAATTAAAAGGGGGCAAAATACCTCACCATACATATCACCTTTCATTTCTGCTAAATCAAATCCACTTACCCAAAAAAAATTACCAAAAAAACGCTTTCTAAGGGCCGATTTTTCCCCAGAAACGACCAAAAAAATTTCACCCAAAAAGTGACTGAATAACCACCCTACCTATTACTGTCAGTACACAAAGACCAATTTCGTCTAAAAAAATAATATTAAAAATAAGTGCCATAAAGTGGTTATACTAGTGTACACGGTTGCGATGTTATAACCACCATACAGTGACCATATAGTGGTAGACAGCAGTGTCACAGGCTCTGAGACTGTATTTTTAACCCACCATAAAAAGGCCCATAGTGGTAGACAGCAGTGTACACAGGCTCTGCAGACTGTATATAACCCCCATGCAGGACCATAAGTGGTAGACGCAGTGTACCACGCCTGGCGAATATAAGTGATTTACGTGCGTTTTAATTTTTGTGATTTTAACAGGTGACTTTCTCTGCCCAGTCGTTGATTTCTCTTTTGTTCGCATTCGGTCCAGTCCGCCTTTGATGACTTCCCGCCCACTTGTCCCTGCAGATTTAGACCAAATATTTTAGAATCTGATTTTCCAGCCCTGCCCGGGCTATAAGGGGTCCTTTGGCGGGGGCTAGATAGGTTTTAGGGGGCCCCCAATAGCAAGGTTTAGGTAGCCAATAGAGTGCCCCTATAGGAGGAGGGGTTTAGGATATAGGGAGCCATACAGGTAGACAGGGGGGTTGGTGGGCTATGGGGCCATATAGGTGGGTTTAGGTAGAAAGGGGCCCAATAAGTGAGGGAGGTTTTGGGGGTATACGGAGGCTTTGGGGGTTATAGGCAGGGGCGGCATATGGGGGCTTATAGGCAGGAGCAGGCAATAGGGGGGTGTATAGGCAGGCAAGCAGGGAGTAGGGGGGGTGTATAGGCAGGCAAGCAAGCAGTAGGGGGGTGTTAGGCAGGAAAGGGGGAAGCGATAGGGGGCTGATAGGGGGCAATGGGGGCTGTATAGGCGGCTTTTGGCGGCTTTATGCAGGCCTATGGGGGGCTATAGGCAGGCATATGGGGGGCTATAGGCAGGCATATGGGGGGTATAGGCAGGGATATGGGGGGCTTAGGAGGGCTATGGGGTAGTAAAATAAAAACAACTTACTACCCCGGGCCCGCTCCCCCCGATGCGCCCCTGCTTTGCCCTTTCTGTCTCCCCGCAGCCCCTTTCGCTCAGCGCGGGGGGTGGTGGGGACGTCACCCCCGCGGCCCCCGTGACCACAGAGGGGCCGGCAGGGGGAAAATAACCCGAGGGGCGTCGGCGCTCCGTCCCGTACTACCGGCGCGTGCCTTGAAGCTCGGGCCCGGGGGGGCCCGGGGGTTTGAGGGAGTATGCGCTGGCCCCGCAGCTCCCCCCCCCGCCGCAGGAACTGTTAAGTTTACTGGGGGGCCCCCGGAGGGCATTCCCGGGGTAGGGACGCAGTAGCAGCTGCCCCGGGGGCCCCCCTAAGCGGGGCCCCGTAGCAAATGCTACCCCGTACCCCGGTGTTACGCCCTGAAGAAGGGAAAATAACAAAATTAATCTGCCTTCCCGCTTCCGACCCCGCGTCCCCTTCAGGCCACCCTCCAGGCCGGGACGCTCCTCGGCAGCTCCTCGGGGCGCCGCCTTTGACGGGTGTTTCGCCCAAGGAGGGCAGCTGCGGGAAACACATCATGCGCGTGCCGCTGGCCCGGGGGGGGCGGCGGGTCCTCAGCGTAGAATGGCGGCCCCCGCTGTTCGGACCCCGGGGCCCGGGCCCCACACTGTCTGTGGAGCGGGAGCGCTCGCTCTCTGTCCACAGAAAAACGCCGCTGTATGTGCGTCCAGCAGACGCCATACAGCTAAAGGGCCGACGGGCCCCCCAGGCCCAATGGCGCGGCCCGGGCCCCGGGGAGGTTCGGGCTCTGTCTGGCCCCTTGGGACAGGCAAGGTTGGGCCCCAGGCGTGCCTATTTTACCGTCGTCCCGTCCGCTTGCACCCCCCCTAATAATGTAAAAGCAGTACAGGACATGTAGTACCGCACCCGCGTGTGAGAGGGGTACTAGACCCCAATCACTGCTGCCCTGCACTAAAAAATGTAAGAGCAGTACATGACATGTAGTACCTCACTATATTGTAGGAGGGATTATGACAGTCAGTACATGCACTTTCCCCAATTTCAGGGTCTTATAAGTAAAAAAGTTTTTTGATCGTTGGTTTGGGTGATTTTTGTATTGGGGTCTTTGGGGTTTTCTATAGGGGGGATACTTTACTATGCAAAAGGCTTAAGCAAGTGTGAAAAAGTGCTGCAAAGTAACAATGCTTTAAAAAGTGGTAAGAATTCTTTTTAATAATTAACAAAATACAAAGTGAATGAACACAACAGAAATCACATCAGTATTTGGTAAAGCAAAAATCTATCCACGAGCACCACCATGCTATATAATATACAGAACAGAGATGCTGTCCTAGTGTGTATAAATAGTGACATAAAACAATGAAAACAACAGCACACAATGTGAGATGGTGCACACTCCGAAATTATAATTATGAAAGTTTTATTGGATCAAACAAAAAGACACCAACCAAAAAGTCATAAAAAAATGTAAAAAGGCATGCATTTAATTTCAATTTGTAACTGTTTTTAACCTTTTTGATTGTTGTATCTTTGTTTGATTTAATAAATCTTTCATCACTTTGCCTGAGTCCTGGAGGTGATGATGTGGCCTCACAGAGCCCTGATCTCATCATCATCAGCCAGACTGTCTGGAGTAACATGAAGGATCTGAGCAGCTGCACCCACAGAAGATCTGGGGCTACATCTCCAAGATGTTTGGAACAACCTCCCTGCTGATTCCCTTCAGAAACTGTGTACAAGTACCTAGAAGAATAGGTAAGAGGCGGTCACAACAAATACTGATTTGAGTTAGATTTCTCTTTTGTTCATTCACTTTATTTTTGTTAATTAATACAAACAAACTATTAACACTTCTATTTTTCATAGCAATGTCACTTTGTGGCATTTTTTCTGCAAGACTTGTGCACAGTGCTGTCTAGCAATAATTGCTCTGTGGATCCTGTGCATCAGAATGTATATCCGCAGCAGCAAGGCAATCCATACACATTGCTGGATGATCGCTTCAGGCCAGTTATACTGTAAAGCCAATGTCTTCTAGGCTTCACTGCACACAGTCAGCTGCCATCGCTTCTCTTTCAGGCTCCCCCTTTGTTCCCGCACACGCAGTTCTGCTCCTACAAGGCACAAGCTCTCCGGTTTTTAATATCTTGCCGCTATTCTTTGTGATGCATAATATGGGAAATGCTTAAGAATCACCGGTTCTGTGTCTGATCTATATTATACCATTAAATCCCAGCAGCCGCATCCGCTGGGAGCCATTATGACTCGCAGAGCAATATTCTGCCCCCCCCTGCATCTCGGGGAACAGTCAAGCTGCTCTGTTGTATCGTGATGGGCTTTGTGTTGGCTTCATCCTTTATTATCCCTGGCTGAGCCTGATCACGACGTCCATCATCTCGCCACTATTTTGTGTCTGCATCCTGTGTTCCTATTCAGCGGTTGCTAGGCAACAAGGAGCCCATGTCTGTTTCCCTGATCTATAACATGGCCTGTGCAAATATGAAGGGAAGCGTGCGCTCGAAGCTGATAATGTGACTATCCTCATCCAACCAGAACCGCGCAGCCTTGTGTTGCTGCTGGATCTGATCTTCTTATATCTGAAGGAGCCTGGATACAGCGGCTGAGCAGTATCTGATGCAGCTCAGCTAAGACACATCACTGACACCATGGTTGTACTAACTACCCTGAGATCACCTTGTATTAATGAGAATAATGGCAAGGAGCACGAGCAGTGGGGCGGCGAAGAGGATGACCATGGCAACAAGTAAACTTTTATTCTGTTACATAGACGTGCACGTGGCAAACTATCTCCTATCTATCTATCTATCTTATCTATCTATCTCATATCTATCTATCTATCTATCTATCTCATATCTATCACACCTCTATCTATCTATCTATCTATCTATCTCATATCTATCTCATATATATCTATCTATCAATCAATCATCGATCTATCTCATATATATCTATCAATCATCTATCTATCTCATATCTATCTATCTTTCTATCTATCTATTTCAAATCTATTTCACTATCTTTCTATCTCTATCTATTTTATTCATTCTATCTATTCATATCTATTCATATCTTATCTATCTCTATCTATCTATTATCTATCGTTCTATGCATATATATATATTATTATAATATATATATATATATATATATATATATGCAGGTATTTAAATTTAATTATTGCATGCAATGTGTTGTTGACAAACATTTCTGCAAGGTATCTAGTTACATTTGCAATATTTCAAAGTTTTCCATTGTTAGTATAGTAGCTCCATATATATATATCCTTCCTCCTATGTGGTTGGCTGCATTTTATTATTGCTTTTACGTCTGTTCATATAATAACATCTTCTTTTAATACAGTTGTGGCTTAATAAGAACTGTTTTGTTTTTGAATTTTGCAAAAAAAGGACAATTTGTTATTTGTAATGAACTTTTTTGTGCATTGATATGGTATATAACATTGATACAGTATGTATTATTGATACCGTATATAACCACTTTGAATTTGTCCAATAATCAAGTAGCCAATTAGCTCTCTGAAAGAAGTGTATGAGTAACATCTGTTTACTAGACAAAGGATCAGCCTGAGCTTTACTACAGTGATAGTACTATGGCCTCAATATGCCATGTTGCCAGCCTTGTGTTAAGATTGTTTATCATTGTGACAGCTTGGCATCAGTCCTCTGTATGTTGTATGAGACATTGTGCCTCATTCTTCAAGGCACTATGACCTAATTTGTATTGTTGCTGCTATTTCCTTTTTTTTTACATTCCAATTGTGATAATTATTAAGAATTGTAATAATAACGGAAGCAGCAAGAAATGTGAGTTGTGCAGACACAGCTGTAATTTCAACCGGCTGTACTTTTCTCTAGCAGCTCTCTATTGTTCTATTGTGTTCAAACATATAATATATCTATCTCATATATATATATATATATATATATATAGTGTGTGTGTGTGTGTTCAATGGACTTATTCATTAACCTGATACAGACTGAGGCTCCACTAGCCATCTCTTCAGTCTGTAAAGAGAGGTTTTCTACACAGACACACCGGTAACATGTGAGTAAAGCAGAGATTATGTGGACAGGAATTGCAAAGGACTTCCCATCACAGACACTACAGTATCTCCCCTCTGAAATGGCTGATAGAAGGAACAATAGATTGTAGAAATAAAGATGGGACAGGCTGAAGGTTTAGGCCCCCTCTGCTGCAAGGATTAATTGTAACAACTAATTGAAAGCTCATCATGGGGCATAAATAACTCTGTGCAGCGGGTATGATAGTGCATAGGTAGATAGTCTAGTTCAGGGGTCCCCATCTCCAGTCCTCAGGACCCACCAACAGGTCATGTTTTCTGGATTTCCTTAGCATTGCACATGGGATTTCATTATTGTCAGTTTATTCTGTCTGAGATCTAGAAAACATATTCTGTTGGTGAGCCTTGTGGACTGGAGTTGGAGAACACTGGTCTAGTTGATACGCTTATTTGGGCGGATTGATCTCTTATAGTAATGGACCAAAAATCATTTAATGGAAGTAATCAGTAAAAGTAAAGTGTTCTTTAGGTTTAGTTCTCTTTTACTACAGTGTTAATAGGATTTGGGTTAGGCTAGTTATAGACACTCAGGGGAACATGTCTGACAAGTGGTGCCGCCTCAACAGTTGTACTTCTCAGTAAGTTAGTGTAGCATTCACCATTATGTATGAAAGTGTCTCAGAGCACTTTATAGGTGTGTGCTGTTGTAAGACAAAAACATGCAGCAAAGAAGTGATGCAAAAAGGGGTCTGAAACCAATTCTTTTTCCACCCTGGGCCCTCTGAAAGGGGCATGGATTAGTATGACATTTTTGCGCCACTTTCTGTCAATACACATTCATAAAAATTGTGGTATGTTGGATGTGCACCAGTTCTTGGCAAAAGATCTTTTAAAAATACGTTGGACAGGGTCAATGACAGGTTTTTGGTGCAAATCACTCCAGAAACCTGCTATAGCCTCTTTTATACATGTCCCCTCAGTTTTTGCCTGCTTATTGCACCAAGTTAGATGTATCTAATGACAGGGTAAGGTTTATGGAGTCCAGCTAACCCTCTGCTGAGAGCTGCTATCATGAGACAACTGTAACGGCAGGGTAGGGTCCGCGGGGCCACCGCAAGCCCAGGTGGGGAAACCCCCGCCAGGGAAGGAAAACTAAGTAGAACCCCGGGTTTTTACCAAAAGCCCCCCGCAAAACGGGATGGATTTTCTGCGGGGAGAAAATTCCAGGTGTTTCCACTGGCGGGCTTTCTTGGGTGGGAGGCCCCAAAGGATAAGCGTGGTAGAAACGCGAGGCTGAGGCGTTGTCAGGGACAGGCCCAAAAGGTAAGGGGCAGGCGGGAGAGGTTCGGGGTTTGGGAAAAGGGGGAGTCGGACTGGTACCGGAAAAGGCAAACAAAGGGAAAAAGACGCTTTTCTAAAGGCTCAGGAGGCACTAAAAATCGGCCCCCGGGGCCGGAGGAGGAGCCCCAAAATTTTAGGGTCAGGGGGCCCGGGAAACAGCAATTACCGGCGGCCCCTGGCCCCTTTAAAAGAGAGGAGGGCTTGGGGGCGCGCGTGCCATAGGGGGAAAGGGAGCGGCCCGACGGCCGTGATTTAGCGCACCTTGGGGGCAGGAGCGGGGCCGGGTTTTTGGGTTTTTAACGCCGAGGGACGAGCGCGCCCCGGACCCGGGGCCCGGGGCCCCTGCCGGCCCCCTCGCCCCGGCACCGGAGGGGGCCGGGGAGCGGGGCGCGCCCCCAGCCCGGGGAACGGTCTGCGGCGCCGCTCGTTACAACAACACAATCCAGCAAGACTGACACTTTCTTTTTTGTTCTTTTGTTTCCTGTTGTCTGACAGTCACTTATCCCCTTGCTGGTGCTAATGTTAGTAGGGGACGGACAATAGTTCAGCCAACAGCTTTAGAGTTAATTGGACCCCCCCCCCCCCCCCCCCGGGATGGTAGTTACAGGGCATAAGATAGTTGAGATCTATCTAATCCCTATTAACATGTCAGGGAGCAAAATATATTATTTCTTTGGGGGGGGGATAAGTGGGTTTTCCCGACATGCTGAGGGCCCCTTTTTTCTTGGAGAAAAAAAAAACCCCCCAAGATTATTTAGTGAATTTCCCTTTTTTCAATTTGGCAAAAAATTTTTAAAAATATGGGGAAACTCAAATTTTTTTTTCCCCCAAAATTGGAGTGTTTTTGAGTATGTTTGGGGCGCTGATTCTGAAAATGACACCTGTTTTCCCCTATCGGCTCTAGTTTTGGAGATCCAGCATTGCCACCTTACCAAGTGTATGCTGCTGAAAATAGGGTCACTCAATAATGTACTAAAGAAATGTTGGAGATTCAGGTAAAACAGAAAATACATCAGTTCTAGAACATTTAAAGAACACATGCAAACAAAATATGAATGTGCCAAGCAAATTCAATTCTATCCATCTGCACATATTTATAAACTAATATCAAGAACAATGTAGAATCGTGAAATCAACATCTCAGAAACTAGAGCTGCTAGAACATAATGGATTTTCAGACTCAGCAGCTCTCAAATACCCAGAATAAGGTAGGCACCTAGTGTAATAATCCCATATCTACAGCCGACTGTAAATGGAAGAGAGCTGAGTGCACATTTTGCTTTTGTGAAGATTTGCCTTGACTTTCTGAGCTTAGGGGTTATTTCAGTACAGTCTTACAAAAAGGTGTTAAAATTTTTTTTTGGGAATGCCCCCGGTGTTTAAGCAAAAAAGCTTCCCTTTTCCTTCTTACGGTTTGTGGGAAAGAAACCCAAAAGGGTCTAAAAGTCAAAGGGTTTGGACAATGTATTTGACATGCGGGAAAACAGATTGCACCCCCCAAGGATTTTTAAAAATATTTGCAAAAGGTAGGTTACTGTCTCTACCTTTATATGCATCACCTTGGATGCGCAAGATGTATTTTGTATCACCCCCAAAATCCTAAATACAGCCATGTTACATAGACTCCCACAGGTATTGGGGCTTTTTTCATTCAGTGTCAGCTGTAGCCGCACCATGCACCCGTGGTTTTTTATAATTGAAACACATTTTTTTTAAACCAGTAATTTTACTTTTGTGCTTCTTGTAAAGCTGCGTTCTCTGCACGTGACACATTGCATATCGCCATGAGCAGGTGGGGATGCATGTGTGAATGGGGATTTTTAGCTGTGTTAACTATACAGTGTATGCAACTGGTGGTCCAGAGATGAAGTAAAAATAGCAGTTTTTGAGATCTATCTATCAATCATCTACTAATCTATCTATCTCTCTCATATCTATCTATCTCATATCTATCTATCTATCTATCTATCTATCTAATATCTATCTATCTATCTCGCTCTCTCTCTCTCTTGCTACCTCTTTCTGTCTCTCTCTCTATCTCTAAATTACTGTTAGTAAATTGCAGTATTTTTGGCAGGCATTTTCTAGGGACTGTTCACAATTCAAAAATCATGGCTGTTTTCTTTCATAAATACCTCCACACATGTGGTTTTGCAGCTCTACCCTATTTCAGTGGACAGATATTGACCGGCTCGGTCTGGTCTACGGGGGAGCATGGGAAACCCCCCGCTTGATCCCTGAGCAGGCATGGGGCTGCTTTTTAGGGAGAAAGGCAGAGAAAGAGAGGCAGAAAGCAGAAGGCAGAGTGCAAGAGTCATGTGCTATATGTACAGTGAGGTACATTAGTTGTAGGGTGGGCCCCAGGATTCAACTTCACTGGTAGGCTCCAAAAATGATCTCCACTAGTGGGCCTCTAGGATCAACTCCAATGGTTTGCTCCAAGGATCAACTCCAATGGTGGACCCCAGACACCTCATTCTGACACTCAATGTATCTCTAGAAGGAGACAGCCATGTTTTTCTATACATGTGCAAACCTTTTTAATTTGTGGTAGACTTGGACTTTTAGAACAATTAAATCAGCCATGTTTGATTTTCAGTAGAGGTAAGGCCATAACAAGTAAAAACAAAACATAGGATACAGTCTCATTCTACCCTGTCCACCATATACCACAAGTCAACCTAGGACTGGTTGTTTTAATTCATTTTTATGTCTCCACTTTGGACGACTTACCAATGAACTTGTACCTATGCCTCATTATGTCCTTAACTTTTGTTATTCATAGTGATTGAGAACTGCACTGGACCTCCAGGTAGAGCTGAGCCTCCTTTGGCTGTTGTGCCCCTTGGAGGTTTTTGCACCCACTACTCTGGTAGTTATACCTATGTCTGTAGCCCTTGGGGAGCTCCTCTCTTGGCTGAATGTTCTTGACGAGAGTAGCAAATGTGAGTGAACGTTTCTGTAAGCTGTGGAGTCCTCTGCATTTTGTGTCTGTCTCTTCCACCAGTCTATGAGGATAGAGGTGCAATACATATCACTCTAGAAATTATTTTAATATTAAATGAGGGAATTCAATCTCATTCTGTTTGTAGGCTGATTGCAGGTTAAAATAATAGTAAAGATTGTGTGGGCCAGGGCAGCAACAAGAGAAATGATTTATTCCTGAATTAATTAATATTTTTCCTTCCATACAGCAGAACATTACACATGTAGGAGCAATATGATGTGTTACGAGCTTCTACAGCTGTATATAGAACTAACCTTTCTACAGCATAGAGGGGCGGTGAACCTATCATGACCGCTAGATGCCGCAAGTTAAAAAAAAATACGATGACAGGTGCGCCAAGAGTGCAGGCATGGTATTCGGAGAAGTACAAGAACACAATGGCAGGGAAACAACCAGAAGGATTAGAAAGATTGCTCCTCTGTTTGCCAGGATGTCTTGGAAATCAATCCAGATTTTATGCTAAACACCTAATGGAGCTGCATGAAAATAACATCTTGAAAATGCTTTCCTCGAAGAGATCTCAAGAGGCTCATGAGAACATCAAATTATATGGCTGTATCTGTCTGATGTAATGTCAATGAGCTTTGAGGTTTCCTTATATTGGTGAATGAGGAGCCATCGAATCTCCAAATATTGCTTTACAGTCCTTAAACTATCCATAAAAGTATCAGAGTGAATGCCGTTGACTTGTCTCAGAGTAGCTCGGAAGTTGATAGAGTTTGCAATAACAGCTGGGTGATTTTCCCCAAGGGAAGAGAGAAAGAGGAGAACAGCACTGTCTTAAAGGGGTTGTCCTATCGACATTGATACCATATTGTGTGATTGGTGCAGGTTCTACCTCTGGAATCAATCCCCATCTAAGGAACAGGCTTGGCCGTACTCCAAACTCTGATTAAATTGAATGGGAGAGTTCTGACGGCCTTTTCGGGGCCCATGCTCAAGATAGGTACAGCCCCAGAGATGGGACCTGCAATGTTCAATTCTGTACTTTTGATATGCTATCAATGTATGAGATGGGAACACTACTTTAAGTGGCTGATGCAAAAGCAATGACATATAATAATCACTATATACCACCACCTCGCTGAGGAGTTGGTGCATAAACACAGTCCTCTGACTGCAGAAGGCATAATGGCTTTACTCAGCTGAGACCCTTTAAACGATTACTGATAACAGGTAGACAGGTACAAATGCTTGCTGATCTTACTCACCGTTAGGCAATGTTCACAACTGAGCTTATTGTCGGGGCGTATTACCGGACGATAATTTTAACTTCCGTAAATAACAGTCCAGAGGAGGGAGCTGTGGATGTCGGGAAATAGATGAACAATAGATTAGCATTGAATTTCCAATGTAAAATACGCCTGCGTCTTCACACGAGGCGTATTTCGCAACGTAATAACGGGCGTAAATACGTCCTTGAAATACATCCGTAAAATTATTAGTCCCCGTGTCACTTATGAGGCGAATTTATACAAGTAAATCCACCATAGTAATACACACACACATGGAATGTATTTTACACGACGTGAAATACGTGCCACACTTCTGCGACACTTATTTGAAACGTATTTCGTGACTGTATTGCGGGACCAGTAAATACGCCCGTAAATACGCCCCGAAATAAGCCGTGTGAACATAGCCTAACTGTCTCATTCTCTGTTTCCTGAATCGTGTTCAATAGTACACAATTGTGGCTCAAAACCATGGGTGCTCTAATGTCTAGCCTCTCTCAGCAACAGGCCCCACCAAAGATCTCAACATTGCCTAGTCTCTTAGTCAAAGATAACTATGCAATGTCATGGATGTCACACTCCGGCACCAGGTCTGCACTGTCCCGTCTCAAGAGCTGCTCACAGTCACTCATTGCCATTAGGATCTGGCGACTGCCACCACCAGAACTGTCATCAAGGACTTTAAGACCCCATAATGCCGACGCGTGTGCCCTCCCCATCCATTAATTATCTCGCACCAATTCATAATTATGACCCTCACTGTGCCCCCTGAAATTATTTATGGCCAGCACTGAGTTCATAAATGCACCTGCGGGAGGCTGGAGGAAACAGTAGCTAGCCCCATTTTTGATATTTTATCCTAGTCTTGACTGCCCTGATGGCAGCCCTTGTCACCACTGTCACTGATAGGAATCAGGTGGAACACCTTCACCGTGGCACAAAGAGTAGTCCAGGGTTTAGAGCTACAGCTCTCACTAGCTCATGCTCTTCACCCTAGTACCAACTCACCTGTGCATCCCTTTGCTTACTGTGTCAGTGAGGGCTCCTCCCATAGGCCAGGAACACTACTGCCTCAATAGCTCAACTCAACTTGTCACAATGATGGAAACCAATTGTTTTTTTATGAAGCTGGAGACTCTCCCATACCTTAGTTTTCCAGTCATGGTGCATAAGGGTGGAATTCCCTGCCGCCATGTTGCCAACCACACAGTGCAATAACTTAATGCCACATGTTCCTATTTCACAGCAGCATCTCAGGATGGCGTCTCCTGAATATAAAGGTATATTACCTAGTGAATACAGCAAAACAAAGGATATAAGAATCCAACTCCCCTCCTCACTCTTGGTTATTAAGGAAAATACCACATAGCCAAAATGAGGTTCTTGCACAGTTTGGTAGTTACCCCATTTTATCTTCCTTACATGCTCCATGGAGTGGTTTTATAATGAACCTCAATTTAGTACCTGCAGACTCTCTCATGTTCTTGTAGAATAAAACAGACTTATTGCCCTCGTCCCATTTCCCATATATGGCAGATATGGAAGATCAGGGAGCCGGTGTCAGGTTCTTATGGGGTGGGAAGGGTTTGGGTGAGCAGCGCTGATATTGGGACCCGGGGCTAGGACGTAGCAAGCTGCTGAGATTAGTTATGGGATCGGATAAGGAAACAAACCTAGCACCTTCTGTAACTCATTTCCCGTGGGTCTGGGCAACTAATGTGGCGAATATTATGTGTCACTACTGTTCCTAAGAACTATCCAAATGTGGATATGATAGCAATATCTTGAATTCCTTCTTTACTTTTGCTAGCCAAGATTTTGTTTTTATTATATTAATACTGGACACCATGTCATAATCAAATAATAAATCAAATACAACCACTTTAGGAGTTTTATTGTCTTTTTATCATTGCCTGTTAGATAAACCAACCACATTTTGCATATTTTCCAATTGTTTGAAAAGGGGAGAAATGACATGTAATGCCCTTATGCTTCATAGTAAACCTCCATACTTCATAGAAACTTGTACCCCCCAAAAGGGGCCAATTCCCCAAAAATTTTATTTTTTGGGCCTATTTTACCCAAAAACGGGTGTATAATAAACGCCCTGGAGCATCTCCATTACCTGATACTGATACTTCCAGGTAAGCTGACTATGGCAGATGACAATTTGAAATTATGACCCATTCAAGTGGAACCAGGTGTCTTTGTGGGAACCGAGTTTCGTGCAACAGGGGATCCCACTCCAAACGCGCTGGGACTCGTACTGTGTTGTCTAGAAAACTGAGCGTAGGATGCAACTTAAGCATTCATTCAGGAAAATACAATTGGGGTACTTCTTGGTGGAGCAAATCTGGGTAGAGCAAATATATGAAGTTTTATGACTGATTCAGAGGTGCTTCCGAACTTGGTCGTTTTGACACTTTCATCTCCTGACAAATTACTCTTGAAAGAACTATAGCAAAGAGTAGAAAGATATTCATTGATGGTAGTGAAAAATGAGTGATAGCAGGGGTGTTGCTACAGGGGGTGTAGCAGTAGCAGTCGCTACCAGGCCCTGCAACCTGAGGA
Source organism: Phyllomedusa bahiana (assembly GCA_025379985.1). Taxonomy (NCBI): domain Eukaryota; kingdom Metazoa; phylum Chordata; class Amphibia; order Anura; family Hylidae; genus Phyllomedusa; species Phyllomedusa bahiana. The sequence goes on from JAODAL010007109.1 coordinate 46,111, forward strand.
GGCCCAAAAGCCCTTCTGTCACATAAGAAGACACCAGTATTGTAAATGTGGCACATAGTATCTGGGGGCCCTATTTAACTTTTTGTTCTAAAGCCCAAGAGTTTGAGGTTACACCTCTGGGTGAGAGACACAGTTTACTACTGATGAGCCTCTAAAGAGCACCATGGCTGTTTATTGGACGCTATGATCTGTCATTTTAGGAAAAGCATATTCTAATCCACACCTTGACACAGAGCAGGAATTTTAGGTCTACAAGAAATTATACCTGCCTTTTACTAATAATAATGGGGTCCAAAGGTATAGCTATAGGACAGATACACCTGGCTCCAGGTATATTTGGAGTCACAATATTCCCTTGCCTATTTCATCCCCAACTTGACAAGAGAGAAGCAGGTTTGATTAAATCTACATGGACCCCTCATGGTTAGCAGACACTGGCATCTGTCCAGCTTCACCTGGTGTCAACTCTAGCTCTGGGTGCAGTAATAGCCCGTGCATCTACAACCATACAACTAAGTTGCACATATACCCCTGGACTACATAGAAGAACAGCAGCAGTCTATGTGGAAGTTTGTGCTAATTGCACAGCTACCCAAATAGATGTTTTATAGCATGATATCATCAAATATGCCGCAATACAAAGCTGGTGGCTTTCAGAAACTAGGGGAAGCATTTATGTTGAAACCCTTAATATTCCTGGTTAATATAGTGAATAGTGAAGTATGTAATCACCAAGGTATTGTAGAAACACACACACACAACAGGGTGGTGCTCACCTTTTGAGGTTGTGCTAATAGTGTATAGGCACAACTCTCTTATGAATTTGCGTGGCTCTCGTTCTGAGTCCGTTACACGGCAGCCGCAGGTCCCAGGATCCGAAGTGCCAGCTTGGCAGCAATGGATTAGAGTACTTCAATCCACTACTAGGAATGTATGACTAAGTTAATAAAAAAAATATATATTCTGCTTACCTTAACCTCTTTCTGACATTTGCCATATATTTAAGGCATAACAACGGGAAGGCTCTTTTGCTGAGCCTGCTCCATACGTGGCAGGTAAGGGCTCTTAGTTATGGCCTGGACCTAACGCTAGTGGCCGGGATTGGACATAACACAGATCCAGGCCTTTGAACCCAATAACTTCTGTGTCTGATCTATTAAAATCTAACATTATTTGTTCCATCCAGTGAACACTGCGGAAAAACGCCCAATGTTCAAATTTGCGTTCCCAAAAAATTGGAATAAAAAGTGATAAAGAAGTCAAATGTATCCCAAAATAGTCCCTGTAAAAATTACTCTTCAGCCTACACTTAGGGCTAGTCCCCACGGCACGGGTTTTCAATAAGGTTTACAGAAAACATTCTGTAAAGCAACTGTCAACTTTTTACATTGAGTTAAATAGAAAATTCGTGCAGCAGTTGACACTGCACAGATTTTCCGCCGGAAGGTTTCCTTCACCGCTGGCGGTCCAAAAAACTTGGAAGATGTTCATGTTGGCTGCCTGGTTTTCGGGCGGAACATTAACATATGAGAGCAAGAGGAGACGGCTTGAATCCGCAAAATGCGGACAAAAGCTGTCCCCCTGCGTGCCAAAAAAAGACCAAATACTGGTCGGGATTTCCTGACTGGTATTTGGTCTTTGCCGTATAAATGCGACCTTAGGCTCATTGGTGGAAAAATCAAAAAGTTACTGGTTGCAGAAATTAGCACTGCAAGGACTAGAACAAAGAAGGCTAAAAATTGGAATTGTTTTTTGGACACGTTGAGCTCAGATATGGTCAATTTGTTACGTTATATAATAATTTGGTGTTTTTTCTTCATTCTTCCCAGACTTTCTTTATCAGTTTTGTTCTTGTGAGTCATCTACGTTGGTACGCTTTGTACCAGAACGCCGGCTATCTCAATATGTGCAGCAGAATGTTTCCGAGTTATGAAAGGGCCATAACTTCATCATTCAGATCAGCCACATTTCCCAGAGGATCCCATCTTTCCCTCATCATCAGTGGCTGCTTCAGCACGTACACTGCAATTTCGGACTGAAACTACGTCAGGGGTCGGACACTTCTAAAATGACCACAATAGCCATGTAATTTAACGTTACGCAGTATGAAAGTGACTATAATTTTGCACGGCACGCCCAGTAATACTAACTTGCATTTTCCAAATGACATCTCGGTGCTCTGCGTCCGTACAGCTGTGTATTATTCATCAGCTGTAAATAGGAAATCATTGCACGCTGGGTAGCAGAACATAAACAGATCCCCTTTGTGTCTTCTGTTGGGTACGTGCTCTTGTGTTATTTTTTTTTACTTAACAGGCTTTTTATTCTTCCCTAAATGCTCTAGGATTTAAAGCAACAAGAGGCCTGCCTGCAATTACCTATGGAATTTACAAAAATAACACATTTAGTGGTGCGTTTGTAAGAACATAAAGAGCCAGAAGGACAAAGGATATCTTTCGACAGATTCTCTGTATTGGCACCCAACAGGCCACCAGATGCAGTGTAGTTGAACTACAGTATGAAGGCGATATGAAAAGTATAAGACAGCATCTTAAAAAAAATCCACCCCTTCCTCCAAATCCTTGCTCTGGATTGCGGAGATTCATTGCCTGGGTGAAGAGTAGAAGAGAATTTTCCAGCAGCACTAATAAAATCCAAACGTTTATTGATAGAAAATTATAAATTAAGCACAACAGGTGACATACTATGTGCGTCGTTGACGCGTTTCGAATGATAGATTCTTAGTCGTATCATTGTCTGGGTAATCCATGTTTACAAAGATCCTTCTTAGATCAAGTCACCAATCAACTGGTTTCTTGTTAAGAGTTATGGCAGCAAAAGATGAGTAGTATATAGCATTAGAGTATTCTGTCATTCCCTATGTATCAAACTTTGGTAGGGCATTTTTTTCTTTCTAATCAAATTGCAGCATTATGAATAAAAGATTCCTTCTATTTTAAAGCACCTCTATGTCTGTAATAAAACATATATGTTCTCATGAATGGTCCTGTTTTCTTTTTAGTCTGTGCAGTATTTTACTATTGCATAGTAGCTGTCTTCTTTTTAACTGGGGACAGGAAGTTGCACCATTTTCAGCCATCTTGGAATTTATGGGTAATTGTTTTTGGTCAGGCAGTCACCCAGCATACCTACAAGATTTTAAAATGCTTCCAGCTTGACATAACCCCTCTCTCCTCTCTTCCATACTCATATCACTCATATAAAAATATAGTAATACCCCTCATATTTCCAAAGAAGAGTCTATTCTAAAGTCCTTTGTTCTTTTATAATGACATGATAAAATCAGCAATAAATATTCTTTAAATGTATTGAAAAATGTTGAACAAGACAAAAAAATTACAAGCATTGTCAGACATTTTGGAAGTTATAAAGAACTGCCTTTGATCACCCGGTCACTCATCATACAGAAAAGAGTATAAAATGCTTCCAGCTTGATGTAACCACTTTCTCCTCTCTTCCTCTCTTCTGTGTTTGTAGGGCTCCCATACTCACACAAAAATATGGCAATGCTCCACTATTTCTATGGCAGAGTCTATACTAAAGCCCTTTTTCTATATCATTATATGATAAAATCCGCAGCAAGTTAATGAAAAATTTGGGATAGGAAGTTGCAACCATGGTCAGCCATTTTGGAAGCTAAGGAGAATTGTCTTTGGTCACTCACTCACCAAGGATACATACAAGAGTACAGTGATCCCTCAATGTACAATATCAATTGGTCTTGGATTACCATTGTATGTTGACACCAAAATTCTATGTAAAACTGGTAATTAGTTACAAAGACCAAAAATGTCACCAACATAAAAATGAAGCAGATACTAATACAGATAAAAAAAAATCCTTACATATAACATCAGAAAGAGCCGTTGAAAGTCACTTTCTATGTTGAGGACAGGAGCTTCTGTGGGTCATGTACTTTATACACAATGTACTAGAAAAAAAGAAATGGGGCCGCACACCTGCTGCCCATTCCTGGAATATTCTATAAGCCAGTAACAGGACATGTAGTACCACTGTACTGTAGAGAGGTGCTACTGGACTGCCAATCACCACATTCACTTCATAAATACAGGCGTCTTACAGGTAAAATGTTTATAATAAATTGCGCATCCTTTCCATCGATCACTGACAACAGATCAGCAGTGTCCTGGGACACATTGAATGTTAGTGTAGCTTTAAGAATCAGTAGTTTCCCAAGAAAGACCATTGTATGGTAAAAATATTGCATCCTGAGGCCATTGTAACTCCAACTTGATAGAAGGACCTTCTCCTCTCTGTTTACGAGACACCCATGTTCATAGCACTCACATACAAACATGCTAATGCGCCTCAGATTTCTTAGGAAGAGTCTATACCAAAGCCATTAGCTCTTCTATATGATATGATAAAATCAGCAAAAAATAAAAATTATGTAAAGTAACTGAAAAATCTTGTTGAACAGGACAAGAAGTTGCTACCATCGTCAACCATTTTGGAAGCTCTAGAATTGTCTTTGGTCACCTGGTCACTCATCATACATACAAAAGCTTGATATGACCACCAACTCTGTTTATAGATATGGGAGCAGAGCTCCTAAATACAGTAAAAGATTAGGCAGATTTGGCATATACAGTTAACGAAAGTTGGGTAACATCCCCATAGTAGAGGTAGTATTGTGTGTGTTGACTGACTGTGTTTTTGGCACACTGCCCGCCTGTTAATTTACTGATATATTGGCTAAATATCCCTCTCTTGGATTAGTCTCAAGACTCGACCATGTGGGGTCACAAAGTGAATTGAGGATTTGTTACATCCATAAGGTGCTTCGAGCTCTCACTCCATTCCAGTCAATGCCTTGTGATATGCAGATGTCTTAGTAGATGGGGTCGAAAAGGGCAATTCAAAAACCTCTACACATCCAATTTTAGTGCTCATCCTCGCCTCAATTTGGAGAGATGTTTTCCTTTCCTGAGCCACTCATTTGCCTCCCCACACAGCCAGCCAGTATTGCTCTGCTCTACACTGATGAGGACATAAAATCCCACAAAACATGGGTCTGCAGATGAGAGATACAGGCTTGTGATAAATATCCAACGTTTGCTGATCTTAAGACTCCAGGGGGTCTAAGAAAGCAAAATAGAGTATTTGTGTACATCCAATAGAGTGCGCTTGAGCTTCATCAAGCTCCTTTCGCCATAATGCACATTATGATATGCTGATGCTGTAGTAGGGCGGCAAAAAGGTAATTCAAAAGGCTCTACAAAAACCATTTGGTGCTCTCCTCCAACCTCAAGAGAGAGATGTCCCCCTTTTCGATGATGTCAAATTCCCCCCCCCCCCCCCCCCCCCCCCCCTCCCCACCCCCCCCAATAACAAGTATAATACAAACGCATTACTATGCCCATTTTATGTTTCAGTCAAGTATAGTGACCCTTACTGAGAGTATAATAGATCCCCATGATGCTGGTAGTTTGGGTTATTAGACCCGCAGTATAGAAATGTGTCCGTATTACAGTCACGTGAAATTACCCTTACAGGAAAGTCTCATGAAATGTATCCTCATCTTACAATATCCTTAGTTGTAACAGCTGGAACAGTTCAGTAATGATCCTGGCACTGGGAAGAGAATCAGATTACAGCCGTCCACCACAGGTTATTATGGTTTGCTTCCTGAAATTAGTTTATAAGCGTAATTAAGACCGCTTCTCTTTCCACTTTTAGAAACTGACAAACTTAAATTAGAACTCATCCACATTCATTAGTCTTTTTCACATGGATTGGTAAATAAGGAATCCAGGAGAGAAGGCAAAGATGGTCTGATCTTATGTCATACATATAACTTCCAGCAAGCTGTGAGATATATGGCGCTGTATACGCATAAAAATCTGTGAGACTGTACAACAGATTTACATGCGTCCAATCTCATCAAAAGGGGTTTTCTCACCATGCTGTTTCACAAAGCGTGTTCAGGCTGTGGGTGGTTCCACAGTAGTGACTGACATTTCAGCTCTGATATTCTTAGCTGAGATTGTTAGAAGGACATTGCTAATACAAGGGTTTAAACAGCAAGACAGAAGGATACCGGGCTCTAAAGGGTATGCCTTTCATAAAGTTGTTTTCATGTACAGATCTAGGTGATAATATATATGCCTCTGAAGAGGCGTAACTTGAAGCCTCTGGGCCCTAGTGCAAAAAGTGAAATGGGCCCCCACCTACCATTTGCCACTTAAAATGCTGGTGTCTCCTTATGTGTCAGAAGCGCTTTTGGGCCCCTCAGGCTGCAGGGCCCAGTAGCAACTGCCACCTCTGCTCCCCCTATAGCTACGCCCCTGTGCCTATGGCTGAATTCTGCAAGGAATTCTTCAGGACTACAACATGCATCTCCTATCCTTAGAAAAGACCATCAATATCAGACTCGTGGAGTCCAATCTCACCATGAGCTGAAGAAGCCACGGAGGAAAATCCCTTTTAAGATTGCTTTGCACAACTCCATACATGAGGTAGTGCCTGTGCCATAGCTAAGGGAAGCTCAGTCATAGTCAGTAATACCAGGCACAGCCACCACTAATTTGTGCTTGGTACACAGCAGAAGAGAAGTGGTGCTTGGCCCCGTTAAATCAAGCTGATATGGCGCCTCAGTTGCAGGAGTAGGACCCCAGGCATTCTAATAATTCACATAAATTTTTCGCACGGTTCCTTGAAACTCCACTTCAACAGTATTCAAATGTGGTGCCATAGAGGCTAAATGCATATGGCCCCATGGTACTTAAGAAATCAATTCCGATTGATGAAAATAAGTTCCTTAATGCTTATTGCAAGTTTACATGCACATGTCACTATGGATTTGCCTTGGATTTCATTTTTCATGGTGATAGTTCTGCAACAAACTGGGCATTCTGCAACAAGTAGATGGGTTGTATTGCAACCACATCTACTATGACAGGTATAGGATATGTGTGTTTGTTGTATTGAGGGCACATCTTCCTGTCTATGGAATCTGTGCCATCACTAATAATTAGAGGGCACCAGGGAAGGTTTATCAATACTGCTATGGACACAGCTCTTCTTTTTTGCACCAGATTTGATAAATGTCCTCTATTTCCTACTGCAGCCCTACAGTAGAGTAGTTGAACACAGAGGAGAAAGGGAAACCGCCGGAGGGCCTCCTGATAGGTGCACCCTCATGGTATCGCGGAGGTCCTGTGAAGGCAAAAAAGAGAGACAGAAAGCAAGAGTCATGTGCAGTTTGTAAAGTCATGTACAGGAACTGTAGTGTGGGCCAAAAAAATCAACTCCACTGTGAGCCTCCAACATCAATGCCATTGGTGGGCCCAAATAATCAACTCCAATGTGGGCCCCCAACATCAACCCCACTGTCGGGGGAACCACAGGTCCCCAATAATAACTCAATGTCTCGGCCCCCCATCATCCAACAACCCACTGGGTGCGCCCCAATAATAAACTCCACACTGGGCCCCCCAACATCAACTCCACTATGGGCCTCCACATTAACACCACTGGTGGGCCCCAATAATCAAATCCATTTTGGTCCCCAACATCAACTCAACAATGGGCCTCCACATTAATACCACTGGTGGGCCCCAATAATAAACTCCACTCTGGGCCCTCCAACATCAACTCCACTATGGGCCTCCATATTAACAACACTGGTGGGCCCCAATAATCAAATCCATTCTGGTCCCCAACATCAGACACTAGTGGGGCCCTGCCAACTAATCATCTAGCACCACTGTGGGGCTCCAACAATCAACGCCACTGTTGGGCCCTAACACTCAACTCCACTATTGGGCCCCATGAATCAACTCCACTGGTGGGCCCTAGGTATCCAGGTCTGACACTATAGTAACCAATCGGATCCCCAGCTCTCACTTTATGGTAGGTTGGAAAATAAACAGATTGATTGCTATAGGCAACGTCTTTACTCTTTTTTACACTAGTTGTAAACAAAACTTTGTATGTAGTTTACAATACTGGTAAAATCCTTGCTATATTCATGGTTTATTCCTTATTTCTGTGTAGTAATCCCACTGAGCCATTCTGTCATCCCATAGAACAAATTACAGTTTATACTTTGTGAGGATTTATTGGTTAAAGCTCAGTTAACACCAAATACTGATACATGGAGGATTTACTTTGGGGTGTGCAAACAAACGGGTGTGCTATATTATACGCGAAAATCATGTAATCCTTCATGCTGAGGGACATGTCTTGGCAGTATACTTTGTCTGTTATATGGAGCATAATGGTTTGTAAATTACCACGTAGATAGGGCTACATTGACTGACCCTGGTCCCCTAAGCAGTGGATGATGCTGTATAGTACGAGACGCTGAATTTAGTAGGGAAAGTAGCTGAAGGCTTGATACACATGGCTTTGGAGAGCTGCAGATACTTTGTGGACCACTGCATTGGTCTATGCACAGCATCATGATATCTCTAGCAGAGGTGTAACTTCAAGATCCTGATCCCCAATTCAAAATCTGTAACAGGGACCTCAAACTACTACATGTGACATTATCAGGCTAGGTCTACACAGGGCCATCTTTTCCATTGGGCACACTAGGCAGTTGCCCGGGGGCCGCCACAAGCTATAGGGTCCCAAGGGGTCTATGTATGTCCTAGGATACACAAGAACATACCCTGGGCACTATAAACATTGTTTGGTTTTGATTATTTAACTGTCTTTGTGTTTTTAGGATGTGCAAACAGCATAAAACCATGGTGGAGAAGGGAAAGACCAAAGGTTCCTCCCTTCGCTGCCCTGGTCAATTAGTCTTGTAGCTGCCATGCGCCAGTGTCCAGGCATAAGTGCTGGGGGGGGGGGTGGAGGCCAGGCATTGGCTACAGTGTCATGTTTATATGTATTGGGCAGGCCCACTGCAGTGATATGTCCGCGGTAAAGGCCCATAATGCTGTTAAGATGGCTCTGTCTACATAGCGATTTCTGGCCACAATACATACACGGCCATATGATAGTATTGTTGCCCTCCTGCATCACCACTAATGAAAGTGGTCGCACTGCGACATTCAGGTTCCTGCCACCATGACAGTTGCCCCGATATAATCCCAATTTGGTGACTGACAAGATACTGCAATGTGACAACCTTCTCTTTCTATAGAGACAGGAAACGCTACAATGTTTTGGTCGTGCAACATGTTATGGACCAAGTTGTTTTGTAGCCTTAGTCCATTCTTGCCAAACTTTAATCTCCTAATTCTGGAAAATTTTAGCCCCACCCCTGGGAACACCATGCTTAGTACAGGAACGCTAATGATCCAGCAGGAAAGTTCTTATTTCTGCGGCTAGATTTTATCATCGCCAACCCTTGATGTGCATGATTTAGGAAACAAAGGGTTGGCAATGCTAGTCTAAGATTAATGGTGTCCTCCTAGTGGCAGAAAGGATCTCTGGGCTCAGTCATCTACACTTGTGACTACAACATCTATTCCTCCATTGCTTAGAAGCAATAGTTTTAGGGAAGATCACCTCTGTGATAGAACACAACACTTTTTTTGGTGGGAGGAGGAAGGATTTCCATTAGTAAAAATACTCTGGATCATAGTATGGACCATAATTTTCTATTTATCATGGCGTGCTACATAATCACTCAAATGGTATCCACATAGGGTGGGTTGCTGAGCCCCAACACCTGCTCGGAGTGTGGAAGAGGAACCTCAGCTGTTGGGCTACCAGTCACTGCCCAAATGCCCAGCTGAAAACATATTGTGGTGAAGCTTTCCTGACGCTCCCATACAAAGGGGTATTAGTTTCTGTATATATTCCTTATGGTTTTCAATAACTCTGCTTGCTGTCATTACCGGGCCTTTCATCGCGTACTCCTGGTCATGTGATAATCATTCTACAGTTTAATTCAGCATCATTATATTGAACAAACACTAAGGCCATCATTTATCAATGCTGTCATATATGTAAGACTTGGTCTATGTTGCCCATAGCAACACAATCCAGCAGCACCAGCTTTCATTTCTCAAACTGCTGTGCAAAAATTAAAGCAGCGCTCTGATTGGTTGCTATGGACTTTGATTGGTTGCTATGGGTGACAAAGATAGTCTTACTAATAGACAGTTTTAATAAATAAGGACCACTTTATATGTTAAGGAATTGCCTATTCTAACACCCGTATTAAGCCCGCGCAACGCCTGTAAAGTAGTTTGAAAGGGATTTACTGCGCAATGATGTAATGTTGATTGTGGGGATCCTCCAAAATGGGTATTTAATCACTTTTCTAATATATTGTGATTAAAAAAATCTCATGCTTGACGAGAGCTACAGTCAGCCTTACCTGCCCGTTAGTACTTAAAATCATGCATTTAGATGTTACGAACCAAGGCAGAGTGACTAGAGCTGAACTGGCCTGGCTTACGCAGAGCTCACACTTCTTTATCTGATGAGAGGGTGCAGTGAAGGAAGCTTTCAAAGGGGCTTGTGGTGAAAGGTGTTGTCTTTTGTATACACAGAATCAACTAGTTGTAGTGTTATTATTTAGTTTGAACATTGCACACAATCGACTAATGCATGGCTCTGTGCTCTGACCAAGCTCTCTCCCACTCAGCTCCAGCCTGCTTTGTTAACTTTAGCTTCTTGCAGATAAGGTCACTTCTTGGCAAATCCCCTTTAATGACCAGCACACATTTTTTTAGTATTTGGCCCTTGTGTTTCAACAGTTGTAACTTTCATATTTTGCATGACGCCAGATGTAGAGGCCGTCGCTTTTTTATTCAAGACAAGTATGTACATTATGGGCGAATAGTTTAAAGTTCACTTATAACAAGGTTGGAGAATATTTTCCCAAAGTTGATTTTTTAATTTACACCATTCACATTTCACTCCTTAATAAGCATGTTAGATCTTAACTTCTACCGGTTATTAATGGTATGTGGCGATGCCTAATATGTGTAGGTTTTTTGTGTGTGTAATGTATGCAAAATAGTTTTTCTTAGTAAAAATTTATTTTTAAATTTTATTAATTATATAATTTTTAGTTATTATTTTTATTAAACACTTTTTAAGTTTTTCCTTTTTTGTTAATCCCTTGAAGGGAAAACATGTTAACAATTCATTTAATTTTTTTGCACTTACGTAATGTATTACAGCATATTCATATAAGAAGATGAGTGATATGCGAATCGTCCTGAGGAAGCGGGCTGCGGACCGTGAAACGAGTTACTTATGTGCTATTTCATTTAATTACACTATATTTCATTTGACTAACGTTATCTTTGCTTAGATTCTCATATAGCGCTCTAAAGTCCAATTAGGATCTTCTTCACTTCAGTCACGCTAGTATCCCTCCTGTAACCGGGTTTCAGAAGCTGTTCTATTCTCTCCATTATCATTATATGTTAACTACATTGTAATTCTGTGTCAGTCTTACAACATGCATTGGGACAGGGCTCGCTCACAGTCTGCCGCTGACGCTGGCTTCTTACACAGACAGTCCCTGGGGCTACTCTAGGTCTGCCAGCCGCCCCCCTGTCTCCTGTTGGCCCTGGGGGGCCCCCTGCCCCCACCCGGTCCCCGTGCTCTCCCCCCCTCCCCCCCACCGCCTCCCGCCCCGGACCCCCCGCAGCCGACCTGCTGCGGCAGGAATGATTTGGCCGCTCTTGCGGCCCGCACCTGGGGCCAGTCCCAGGGCCTCCTGGGGATTTGGGTGTCCCTCGTTTCGAAGTGGGGGACTGCCACGGGCCCCCCCCCCCCCTCCGCCCCTCCCGTCCGCCCCCTCCCACCCCCCCCTCCCTGGGCCCCGTTGGTGCCCCCCCCCCGCCCCCCTGGGCCCCCTGCTCGCCGCTCTCCTGAGGGGAGACTGTGCAGCTGTTGTTCCCCGGGCTCTGTCGGGTCACCAAGTGTTCAATCACCCGACAGAGCAGGGAAACCCTTTGATTGCGCTGCGGTGACGATCCGCGGCAATCAAAGGTTTAAAGCACCGGGGAGCGGAGGTTTCCTCTGCTCCCCAGCGCTTGCAGGAGCTTTGCTGGGAACAGGGCTGTCTAGTACAGCCCCGTACCTAGCGCTGCTGCGGCGCCGCAAACTCCGATGTCTGCAGCGACGCCAAAAGACATCGCTGCAGACGAACGTCCTGCACCAGCCGACCTCAAAAGACGGTGTGCGGTCGATAAGGAGTTAAACAATTACCAAATCTAGAAGATTGTATGATAGGGAACACAATTCATCTTCTGTATCTTTAAAGTTAACAAGTCACATTGACAATGCAATCCTGTCTGCAGCGTGTTTTAGAGCAGGAAAAGCTGAGCAGATATATAGATATAGAGTTTGGTTAGAAAAATTCTAGTATCACTTGTCATTTTTTATTTAATTATCGCCTCTTTCTGGATTTAGGAGTCCAGTGGGCGGGCTACTCAGTGATTGACAGTTATTTTTTTATATTTACTTTCAAACAGGGCAGGTGCTCACTTGCTGAGTAGGACCGCCCTCTAGACTCCTAACCCCAGGATAAGTAGAGGTTTAAATAAATAGATTATATGTTACGTTGAAATGTTTCTAACGTCTCTATGAATCAATTTGCTCAGTTCGCCGTGCTTTATGCCATGATGAATGATAAGATTGTATTTATAACACGACATGGTCCCTTTAAACACCAGAAACGGATGTTGCATATAACACATTCCAGGATAATCAGAATTCTCAGCCGCCAGGAATCGTGTTGTATGTGTGATCACATTCTTCTAGGTGCAAGCGAAGTGTCTGTAATGAGCAGAGCTGGAACCGTACACATATAGCTTTTCAGCTGTTTTTCTGCAAGAATAAAGGGTCAAATAAACTACAGAGGTAATATAGGCACAAGCCACAATTACAGGTGGTGCATGCAAGGAGAACTGTTCCAGCCTGAGAGAACAAATAAATGACAGTAATAACCAGATCAACAAGTGCAGAACATTTCAGAGAAAGATCTGAACCTGTAACTAGGCATGAAGGCAGAAGGGGGTTAGAGGGAGGCAGACGCCAAGGAAACAGATCAATGTGCTTTAGTCCATAGCTCTACTTCATCTATATATGCACAAGTATCAGGGGTGTTTGCTAAATTGCATTGTGATACCACCCAATATTACATGCAATGCTAGATTACAGGAGCACAACATTGCATGCGATTCTGTATTTAAGTTTGTGCTACGATTTCACATAAAAGAACACATATTGCCAACACATCACAGGCAATGTGTTGCCATGAAGCAATAACTTCTGCTGCAAATCCCTCTATATAAGGTCTGAACATATGACCTGTGGGATTTCTGGCAGCCCCCATACCAGACCTCAAAGAGCAGGGGCCTACATAAACCCCAGTTCCAAGATTGCTGTTTCAACTCTGGTGGTCTAGGGGAGTTCCTAATCGGCCTGGGGGCATTATTGGTCAATTCGGCAGTTTTGGCCCTCTCCTCCTGCCCAGTTGTGCAGGTCTACTCTATACCCCTGTACACTAATTTCTGCCAAGCATGAGTTCTCTATGATGTCTATATGCCCTAATATAAATTACGAATTGTCATGTTTAGTTGACTTTCATCTAAAGTCTTTGGTCACTTAAAGTGGGAAACTGATCTGAGATCTGGGTCCTGATGTGGGATTGTATTTAAAGGGGTTGTCTCACTACAAGGATTGCTTTTTATTTTAAAGATCTTGCAAAAACAAGTCACCTTGCAATATGTGTTCCTAGATATCCCCTCTTGTATGAGATGCATCAGCTCCTCAGGTCGCTATAGCTACAGACCTGTTTGATCTCTTCTGATAGGCTGCCAGTGCTGGTTGCCCCTGAATTCAAAATGAAACCAAGAAAACAGGACTGAGGTAAGATGAAATAGTGTAGTGAGACAACCCCTTTAAGGAGGACCTGTGGCTGTTTCTCACTTGTCTGTTTTAGTAAATACTTGTGTTCTACATATTCTTCCTTGAAATTTATTACCACTCTGTCAGCTGGGTGTTACCAGGTGGAGGCGAGTCTCTGCACAGTCGGACATTGTCCAATTAGTGTTGACAGTCAGTTTGTGCAGGACACACCCCTTTGAAGACTGGAAGGGTAACACCCAGCTGCCAGATTTAGTAATACATTTCTAGAAGAAATAACAGAGGAACAGCACAACACAGAGATATAAGAGAAGATGCTCCAGGATTTTTATTTTAGGGTAAAGATAAGTAAAGTATATTTATTAAAACAGACATGTTAGGTGATGTCACAGGTCCTCTTTAAATGTCCCCAACACACAACTGCTGCTTAAAACATCTCTGAGTGCTCTATTCCTATGGTGCATGAGTCCAACCAGAAGAGCTATATGGTACCAGGCTGCTGCCTCTGCCAAGCTTCATGCTATATAACGCTATTGCGGTTGGACTGTCCATAGGACTTTGAATCTATTATAAGTCCTGGACACTGAGCGCACAATTGTCTGAGCCATAAATTATGTCCCTTGACTTCCTCTGACTTCTTTACCATGTTGATCAGATTTTCTCATGACATTTAATGACTGATCAGAGCTGGTGTATTGTGTGGCTAATCTATAGGGCGAAATGTTGGATGGTATTGCAACCAGGCTCGGACGGGCTCATAGCTGAGCAGGAGAAACCCCCTGGGTGTCCCTGGGAATGTTGGACACCTGGGCATGGGGGACCCCTGAGAATAGCAGGCCTGAAGCTGCCTCTCAGGGAGAAAGACAAAGAAATAGAGTCTGTATGTGCATTCATGTACAGTGGCTTTAGGGTGGTCCCTAAGAATCAACTTCATTGGTGGATCCTAAATTTCAACTCCACTTGTGGGCCCAAAGAATCAAATCCACTGGTTGACTCCCAAGAATCAACTCCACTGGTGGACTCCCAAGAATCAACTCCACCGGTGGGCTCCAGAATTAACTCCACGGGTGGGCCCTAAGAATCAATTCCACTGGTGGCCCCAAGAATATCTCCCTGTGGCCCCAAAATCATCCACTGGTGGCTCCCAAAGAATCATCTCCACTGATGGCCCCCAAGAATCAACTCTGCTGGTGGACTACCAAAAATCAACTCCACTGGTGGGCCCCAAGAATTAACTCCACGGGTGGGCCCTAAGAATCAATTCCACTGGTGGCTCCCAAGAATCATCTCCACTGGTGGCCCCCAAGAATCATGTCCACTGGTGGCTTCCAAGAATCATGTCCACTGGTTGCCCCCAAGAATCATGTCCACTGGTGGCTCCCAAGAATCATTTCCACTGGTTGCCCCAAAGAATCATGTCCACTGGTGGGCCCCAGGCACCACAGTTTAACAATGGTTGCAACATCTTAGTTATTATGGTAGATGGGTACAATAGATTCAGTTTCATACTAGAAATGTTCACAAGCATCATACTTGCTAGAAGATTTATTTGATAGCTTTGCATGTTTCTTCTAAGATTTACTGCAATTAATTTAATCAGATAACAATAGATAACATCCTTGTATGTGCTCTTACCTGAGGAAATACATATTCATTGTATACTCTAGCCAGCTGACCTTCTTGGAATTGATCCACCTCCAGCCCCAACCCCCAGGCTTGTAACACATTAGTGACCCATCCCTTCATGGAACTGCTTGTAGAGGAGGAATGTTGAACCATTGCAACAGCTTGTTTCGTAAAGCCTCAGCTATTATAACATTTCATATATACAGTAGTTATTCATACAATGTATTTGCTATGTACACAGGATATTCAATGGTAACAGTGCAAACATTTTAGTTATATTTTTTGGAGCAAAGACATCAAACAAAAAACTGGCCATATGGTCCCAGGTTATCAATCTTTATAAATTGCTCCAGATGATGTAGCAGTGATGTTCTCTAACATGATATACTCCTTAAAATAGGCAACATGTTGAACCATGCATGACCACCTTGAAGTGAATGACCCCCTGGCTCCAGAATTAGAGCAATTATCTACTAAAGGTATTAGTATGATATGATCATATATACAGGGTAGAAACGCTGTAAAGGGTCCGGATGTGTTTTTTTTAAGAAAGGCCCACTGACAATGGTGCTAATTAGAAACTGGTAATGGCTTAGAGGCCCAAATACTTCATATGGGTGAAAGAAGTATTGAACATGTCACCAATTTTCTACATAAATATATTTTTAAAGGGGCTGTTGACATGATATGTTGGTAACCCCATCAAATCCACACAGGCAAAGAAATCAAAGCATAGAAGTCCATAAATTATGTGTAATAAAGAGAAATGACACAGGAAAAAGTATTGAACACACTTATTGAAATATTATTTAATACTTTGTACAAAAGCCTTTGTTGGTGATGACAGCTTCAAGGCGCTTCCTGTATGGAGAAACTAGACGCATGCAATGCTCAGGTGGGATTTTGTCCCATTCTTTCACACAAACACTCTTCATCTGGCCGTGGCCAGTTTACGGTGAAATGATGTTTCCGTATTAAGGCCCTGACAGTGCTAACTTAAACCTTCCGCAGTTCAAAAAGTGTTTTATAATCAATGCATCAGTATGTTTTGCAATAACAAGGTTGCGAAGGTCTCACTGGTTTTATCCATCATGAGATGTTTCTTGTGTGGCACCTTGGTAATGAGACACATTTTTATAGGCTATCATTTGAACCAGATGATATTATTTTTCACTAAGTGTCAAGATTGCTTTCTAATTGCTGATAAATTTCAGCTGGTGCCATGGCTTTCCATATCTTTTTGCACCTGTCTTTCGTTGTGTGCTCAATACTTTTTTTCCTGTGTCATTTCTCATTGTTACATTATAACTTTTTTATGGACGTTTATGGTTTGATTTCTATCTTGACAACTACTACAAGTTTCACACCACTCAAAAAACGACTGATTAGAGAGTCTGCAGAGAAAAAGGGATTATGACTAATACAAGGAGTAATGGGAACTTCCATAATAAGGAGCTCACCAAGCACACCTCATACAAACTAAAAATAGCCCTTTAATAAGGACATTGTATACGACTATCCCTTAAAATTCACATAAGGCAAGTTCAAAGGACTGAAACGTAAATGATGGGGTCGGAGTTCCTTTAAGACAGCAGTGATGCAAATCAGGAAACTTGCATGTTGCATCCAGATGCTCAGTTTTCTATTATGTTATTGAAGTATATAGATTCAGTTGTTCAACATATGTATCCAGACCATACATCAAAACTCTGATGACCTTATGTGGTTTCAGTCTTGGCCTAAACCAAATGTATATGTACTCCCGACCTAGACAGGGAAGCTAGAACGTCTTCTGTTTAGATACCAGGCTATGCATTAGCACATATGTTTACGAATTATGATGCAATGGGTGTGTTTTTGGAATTTCTGGCCATTTTAAGCCTTCTCTCCCTTCATGCGACTCACTCAACAGGTCTCTGCACCCTACTGTTTTTACAAGGCAACTTTTTCTAATGGAAT
This sequence comes from Phyllomedusa bahiana, assembly GCA_025379985.1. Taxonomy (NCBI): domain Eukaryota; kingdom Metazoa; phylum Chordata; class Amphibia; order Anura; family Hylidae; genus Phyllomedusa; species Phyllomedusa bahiana. Next base: position 63,532 of record JAODAL010007109.1, read on the forward strand.
TCGTAAACCATTTAATTGTAAGTGATGTCTGTAGGAGCTCGGGAGGAGGGAGCAGTGTTGGGAACAGGTCGCCTGGAGGAATATCTGTTAACAGGACACTTTATAGAATCTGTAAATTAATTTGAAACTCCTATGTAAAGTCATAATAAACAAAATTCCAGGAAACAGCTTTTAATGTAGTATTATCCACCACTAAGGCTCTGCTGAAAGGATACGACATGATCCATAATGTAGCCAACTTGCTAACAGGAAATATTTCGTTTTACTAAGGTATGAAGCATTGAGTGTCTTATTCCTCATTAATAATGTTAGTCAGGGGCATTACTTCTATTCATAGGGCCCTACAGAAAATGACAGGGGCTCCGTCCGCTTAATGGAAACTGAAATGGCAGCATAAGTATCAGTAATTAATGTTATTGATAATAGCGCCAAATGTGTCAGAGCACACATGTATTTCCTACAAAAGTGTGCAATATTTTCACTCATGGACCTCACTCAGTCCCATGCTATATCTTGTCTATACCTATGTAAAAAGTGAAACTTCATAATTAGATCTGTGCCAGTAGTAATTCCCTAATGTGATCATTTTATCCTTTTTCTGGAATTGCTCCCATTCATCGAAAGCAGGGTTGTCAAAGTCATTTCAACCGAGGGCCAACTCACCATTATAGTTGCCCTCAAAAGGCCTTGGAGGAGGGATAGAGGGTCTCGGTAGGGCTTTAAGAACTTTGACACTGCCTGTAAGTTGTTGGACAGGAAAGTGGAAAGGTGCGCACCGGGCTCCAAATCCAAAATGGCACCCACTCTCTGTGCTAGCACCATCACCTCTGCCACACACTGAATTTTGTTTTTAAGCTCTCGTGAGCTGCATAAAATGATGTGGTGGGTCGGCTTCCACCTGTGGGCCATGAGTTTGACACATGATGTAAACGATCATTCTGAGAACCAGATAATTTCAAGTTACCCATAGTTTTCCTTTAAGGATTGTCTGGTTTGGACAATTCATTTAAATTGAAAGCGTTGACCGTGAACGAACAGCTGTAATCCATCGGAGAACTCTGAAAAAAGTGTTCATTTTCTCTGCAGCACCTCCACAGGAGAAATTAAACATTACACTGTACCCATTAAAATCAATATATGAAAGGTCCTCCAAAGTTAGTCATACTATGTATAGGTGCTCATTGAGCTGTACATTTCTTTTTACATTCAAAAATCTGTACGGATTTAGTCCTAGTTTCACATAAGTATTCAATACTTGCCTCTATGACTAAAGCTGGCCATATACGTGAGATAATGGTCAGCTGGAGAGTTGTCCATTTGACAACCATAGCTACAACTCTGTAGTTATCTCATGTTTCTACAGTAGGGAGATAAGTGGTTGCCAGACACCTTTGCAGCCACTTATACTTATCAGACAGATCAAAATCAATCTCTTTAGTCCTTATTTCTCCCAAAGACGTCAGATGGTTATCAGTCCCAGACCGGTGATAGACTAAAGATTCTATCAAAATTATCTAAAAGTGTAAAGTCTATGACCAAGGTTCAAGGTTCATGGTAACATAACAAAACCTGTAGCTGACCTGCTTTGTTAAGTTAATTGAGGGGTAAGCACACAGGTATTGCCCACTGAAGAGGGTCCTAATTATCATAAGTCAATGGCTACATACAGCCTCCTGAAGCCATTGTGATGGGTACATCATCAGCATAAATACAAACATAGTGCAAATTAATGTTAATCCCCACAGTGATGAGAATAAGAAACACGGAATCAAAAAGGCGACAAAACACTCTTTTATGTTGAGAGCAGCAGAGTCCTCTCACAGACCAGCTGGCACATTTGCATGTGCAAGTTAACTACAGAGGTGCTGTGTCATGAATTTCTAGGGACTCTCTATAGAATTTGTTCCTTAATGTTAGCACCTTGTCTGTTCTTTTGTTTTGTAATAAATGTCTCTGGGCAGAGGCATAACTTCAAGCTCTTGGGCCCTGGTGCAAAAAGTGAAATGGGGGCCCCCCAATTACCATGTGCCATTTACAATACTAATGTCTTCTTATGTGGCAGCAGGGCTTTTGGGGCCCCCTTAGGCTGCAGGGCCCGGTAGCGACTGCTACTGCTGCACCCCCTGTAGTTACGCCCCTGTCTCTGGGAAAAGCTGGGAAGCAGCCAATATAGCCACCATTACAGCAGACCTGCACAACTTGGCAGGATGTGGGGGCTAAAATTAACATACACTTTTTGGCACAGCATCACCTCTGCCCAGGAATTACCCTGGACCACCTGGGTATACAAATTTTGGGTTGAGGTTTGCACAAGCCCCACCTCTCTGCTTTCTGTGGGCCATATGTTGTGCAGACCTGCATTACAGATTCAATATGAGTTGTCATTCTGTCTTCTTTAACCTTAAAGAGTACCTATCACCATCACACAAACAACTAAAAATTTATGGTAGATGAATATAAACTATAAGGGCTTGTCCCCACTGCACGGGTTTTCACCCGGTTTTATAGATGGTTTTCGGTTTTGTAAACCAGGTGTCAACTTTTAAAATGGACCCACACAGCAGTCCACATTGCACGGATTTTCCACAGGACAGTTTTTCAGACCGCCAGCGGTCCGAAAAACATTCAACGTGTTCATTCTTCCGCCCGGTTTTCAGGCGGAATATGAACATGTTAATGCAAAGGGGGAGGGCTTTTCTCTGCAAGCCATGGAGAAAAGCCGTCCCCCTGTGGCCGTGTGCACAGGCGCAAAACAGTGCAAATACCGGTCGGGATTTCTGACCAGTATTTGCACTGTGCCGTGTGAACGGCCCCCAAGACTCTTCTTAAAGATATGTCATTTTCCTCAGCATTACAGGGAAACAGGTTTAACTTTCACTTTCTCAGGCAGAAATCACAATCTGGTTCTTCCTTCAATGGGAGATACCAGCTGTGCATGGGGAGCTGAGAACAAAGCTGCTTGTACAGGGTTAATATGAGACTCTCACTATACATACCCTGCAGCAGGTATCGCACACTGAGGACATATGTTTGACAGGGTTTACCTGTACTTCCAACCTCCATAGCACACAAGCATCCATATTACACTGCTGCTAGCGTAAAAACATCCAAAAAACTCCCCAGAGCTTCCAGGTTTACAGATAATACAGATTTACAGGCTCACCCCTGTACAGTGGACTCTCCCAGCTCAAAAGCAAGAAGTTTCACAGAGCTGTCACTATAGTGGTCACATCATGCTGTCAGGAGCCAAGTTGGCCGACTTCAGTCATGTCTTAAAGGGCCAGCACTTTTTCTAAAACTGGATTACAGGTAAAATGCTTCTATTTCCATAATTAATCATATTTGAGAAAAAATATATTTTAGTCTTCAATTACTTAATAAGGTTCTCTGGAGGTGATAGGTCCTCTTTAAGCTTCTTGGCCACAAAGCAAAATCTGTAAAAGGGCCACCATCTAACATGGGCCATTTTTGTCTTCTTATGTGGCAGAGGGCCCTTCGGCATCCTTTCACTCCAAACCCTGGTTACGACTGCTACCTCTGCACCTTCTGAAGCTATGCTCTTGCTGCGATCCAAGACTCCAGAATGGCAAATCTGACTCATTCATTGGCTTTACCATAGCTGTAGCAGCTGCTACAGGGGACATAGATTGAGAGGTCATTCAGGTATTAGAACATTTGCTGCTGTTTGTGGGGAAAAACAAGTTTGTGGCTATTTGCAATTAAGCACTACTATGAGAGCTAGCTGATATGGTGCTACTTAATTATTGCTGCTTCTGTGTCACTTTCTTGTTAGTAGGTGGTAGGGGATCATGTATGATATATGACCATATATGATTTTGTCATGGGGTTCTATGAATTCTAGTTATGTCACTGGGCCAATAATAATGTAATATGAGAATAGGGGATGTGTCACTAATTAAGTAGGCAGAATTGTTTACCATGGGCAGGGATGTTTGACTGGACGGCCTATCTAGGAGGGTTTGGTAGTGCATTTGCCTGGAATGCTGGGGGGAGAACTACATGTAAGGGTATGTTCACATGGTGTAATTGTGGCGCGTATTTTGCCGTGTATTTGCGCTTTAATACGGGTGAGATGTGCGCCGCAATTGCGATAATCCATAGTTCTCTACAAGAGGGGATATCTAGGAATAGGTAGGACACTGTTAATGGATACATATTGCAAAGGGACTTGTTTTTGCAAGATATTTAACATAAAACATTTAACATAAAACATAAATGTCATGTATTGTAGTGAGACAACCCCTTTAGCACAACTTTGCACAGAATTGGACTTGTCCTAATTCACTTTAAAATATTACCTGTGACCTCCCCTGACATTTCTATTTTAGTAAATACTTGTGTTTCCTGTGCAATACCAATTCTGTGGCATCTTCTCTTATAACTCTGATATTCTGTCTAGAAATGTATTACTGAATCTGTCAGCTGGGTGTTACCATTCCAGTTTTCATAGGGGTGTGCCCTTCCACACACTGACTATCAACACTGATTGGACAATGTCAGACTGTGCAGGGACATACTCCCAACTGGTGATACACAGCTGACAAATTAAGTTAACAAATTCTAGGAGGAATAACAGTGGAACAGAACAACACAGAGTTATAAGAGAAGATGTTTCAGAATTGTTATTTCACAGGGAACACAAGGATTTAATAAAACAGACATGTCAGGTCATAGGCTAGGTTCACACGGCTTATTGTGGCACGTATAGTAGGCGCCGCAATACGCCAGGTGTTTTGGAAGCACACGCTGATCAGCACGCAATTCCAAAGCACGGGGTTGGGTGGAAGGGGGGGGGGGGTTGGTGGGGGCGGCCGGGCACCGTCCCCATAGACATGCACTATCAGTGGCTCGTATTTGCCAGTAACAACTGACAAGTCAATTCTCCCCCCGCGTGTACAATACGATCGTATTGCATGTGCGGGGAGATGAAGCGTAATCCATAGCCCTCTATGCAGAGGCGTAAGTTCAAGCTCTTGGGCCCTGGTGCGAAAAGTGAAATGGGGCCCTCCAGTTACCATGCACCATTTACAATGCTGGTATCTTCTTATGTGGCAGGAGGGCTTTTGGGCCCCCTCAGGCTGCTGGGCCCGGTAGCGACTGCTACCGCTGCACCCTCTGTAGCTACGCCCCTGCCTCTATGAGAACTATGAATTACCGTAATTGCAGCGCGCATTTTAAGCCGTGTGAACATACCCATAGAATGACGTCCCCAGCAGTGTAGAAGGGTCAGCTGTCTTGAATGCCCTTTTGTGTGGCACAGAACGTGACACTTCTCTTTACCTAAGCGGAGCACCCCATCAACTCCCATGACCCCATCAAACTAGGAGGTGTTAGATTTGACACTTTACTAAATTACATCTGGAATAAAGCCAAAAATTCTAAAGGTGATTTATTTTTTAATCCCTTCCACTACTGTACGGATACATGGATACTGTTTATAAACCCGCTCATGGACTAATGGCTCTTAATGCAGGCCGCAACATTGCACTTAGTCTGCTACACGCTCCCACGCTGCGGACGCAGCCATAAAACTATCACACAGTCAGTGGTAGATATTTGTAGACAGGGGCCTATAAAAATAAGCCTGTGTACAATTAGCTGGTAAATCACACCGTGGCCTGGCAGCCGCAGTCCTGCAAGTGGTTGGAATTTGTGGGCACACTCTATTTTATTTACCCACCTAAATGACTATCACTTGCATTTACCTTCTATTAAGATCCCAGTTGACTTCTTCCCCTGTTTACAACATTGCATTTATTCCAAGAGGGGAAACATTATGTCATTTCTAAACATCTTCATGGAATTCAAGTAAAAATAGATTATTTTGGTTATTTTTTTGCCCACGTAAAATCAGATCTGTCTACAGAAATATCTACATTTGCAGTCCTGAGGCCACGATGACCACTGTGACTTATTTATGGTAGTCCGGCCTTCACCCTCCCCTTCCCCCTTTGAAATAAAAAAAAAGTGACTAAAGGAGTGTGTGAAGGAAACAGAGGCTTTTGGCTGGCTGCAGTCACTGGAGGAGGAGGGGGAAGGATTTGAAAGGGGTTTGTTCAGAGTTGCTGAGCTTAGATCACATCTGTTCCTGCCGCCTGTGATGGGATTAAATTACTGCACACTCTGAGTGAATGAGGCTCTTTAGACAGGGAGCCCTCAGTCACTGCACCTCTATCCTGCCTGCTCTGCCTTCCTTCCAGCCCTGACTCCAAAGCTGTGCATTCATTCCCTGAGCTGCTGCTGTGACTATCAGGCAAGGATCATGTGCAGCCACCCACTCTGATTGTGGATTTTACTTTCCATTGATAAAACAGAGAGCTGCTGCCTGGGCACATACTCATCTGGATCATGCCCAGTAGACCTTGCATTCTGCTGCTCAACACTTGGTGGATCTACTAGGGCTTCCAGAGCTATTGACTATTCTTGATCACTTAGACCTGTCAGGGTTACTTTGGATCTGATCTGACTTGTGGACCCTCTGTCTCCTCCAGGATGCCAGCTGCAGTTGGGGATGGCATCAGTGAGTCTCCCCCAAGGTTCATGCTTGGGGAGAAGCCCCCAGTGCAACTTGAAGACTCCTTCCTGCCAGCCTGTGTGAGCAACGTGTCCCGGGATACCCTGCGCAACTTCCAGCACACCAAGAGAGTGGGCAACTACCTGATCGGGAGGAAGCTGGGAGAGGGCTCCTTTGCCAAAGTCAGAGAAGGGCTACATGTGGTCACTGGAGAAAGGGTAAGTGAGACCCTGCAGAGGGTTGTCCTGTGCTGTGATACATTCCAGGGGGTGCTGATATTGTTATTTAATACTAAATATTTACATTGTACAGTATTGTTTACAAAGCATATGTGGGTAAACAAATACGTTTTATATATATTATATATATATATATATATATATAATATATATATATATATATATATACTCATATCTATCTATCTATCTATCTATCTATCTATCCCATAACTATCTAATATCTTTATACTATATCTATCTATCTATCTATCTATCTATCTATCTATCTATATATCCCATAACTATCTCATGTCTTCATACCCTATCTATCTATCTATCTATCTATCTATCTATCTATCTATCTATCTATCTCATACCTATCTATCTATCTATCTATCTATCTATCTATCTATCTATCTATCTTCCAACATCATATCTATACCTATATCATCTATCTACCTATCTATCTATCTATCTATCTATCTATCTATCTATCTATCTCATATCTATCTATCTTACTTATTTTTTATTTTAAAGAGCCATTATTTCCAGGGCGCTATACATTTGACAGGGGTTTACATACCAAAGTACGATACTAACACCAAATAACTGACAATAATTATATATATATTGTTGTAAACTTGCTTAACATATTTAGAACATTACATCTCTGAAATATAGACATGCATTATACTGTATTATAGTGCATATTATGCTGGATGTAGCTAATAACTGTATTGTATATGGGTGTATGTAGCTTTAAGGGTATGTCCACATGACAATAACAAAGCACTCGCCGGATTCTACCATTGAAAACCACATCCAATGACGCGGTTTTCATCGAGTATTTTATGTGGATTTTGAGATCGTTTTTTTCTGCTGGATTCAGAGTCGCATTAATTTCTATGGGGTTTTTGGGCACGGATCCGACATAGAAATGTTTTGAATGAATTTTTTTTACGTGAATACGGCGGAAGATGGAACATGTTCTACTTTTTTTCTTTTTTTTTTTTTAAAAAAGGTAGTTTTAAAATCTGTCCTCATAAAATCACAGTCATGTATGTGGACTACAACTCGAATTTTCAATTGAGGTCTATGGGGATGGTGGACGGACCCATAGTTGAAAGTGTTGTTACTATATTTACATGCTTCCATGTTGTCATTCATATCAGTTAGATGTAGAATTAAAAATCAGTTAATTTGAATTATCTAGAAAGCTGCTCAGATTACCTGACATTTCTTTCAATTACTTACTTTATTTTTGTAAGGTAAGATCAGTATCTTTTTAACTACTTATAAAGTGATATTTTTTCATACTATTGCACTTGGCTGAATGCCCCCCCCCCCTTTACTTTTGTCTGACACTTGCAAGGTCTGCTAAAAAGGGGGCTTGCGTGTGCAATTTATTTTATACAAAAAGCCATTTTTTGCTGTAGTTGCACACACCTGCACTGTATTAGAAAATTGATATAATGGATATGTTTCATGCTACAAATGACATACTACCATAAGAAAGTATGTCATTAATACATATGAAATGGAGTTCTGAGAAGCATAGTAATACAAAAATTCATATTTTTTTACATTTTTACTGAAAGATGCTTAAAACAAACTTCAAGCAGATGTAGCTGGAAAATCAACAGCATGTGACCTGTCTTATATAGAGAATATATACTAAGATAAAAATACAAAGGAAATAATAGGAGTGTCGACTAGATGGACCATGTGGGAGCTTTCTGCCATCACTTTTCTCTGTTTCTTATTGTCAATGAAAATGCAGTTCCAGGAACAGCGGTAACAACACTATACAGTAGGAGCTGACAATGTAAAAGAACACACTAGAGGTTCTTAGAGTTTAACATTTGCATTTTCTTCCTGACACTGAATTTCATGAAATGTCAATCACTGTTCTTGGAATTAATGTCAATGCAGGTTAAGAAGAGTACAATGCGCTGTAGACGCCTGGGAGCATTAGAAGGCTAATATGTTTATTTCAATAGACATTGCTCATTGGGCTCAGGGTTAACCTCTATTTGATCCCAATTTACAGAAATAACAGGCAGATTGATATTGGAGTAAGATAGTAGAGTAGATATACAACCCAAAATGGGGTGACCGCACTTGTAGAGTTAATTAGAGAGTATGTAAATTAGTGCATGGGAATTAATAAATGCACAGTATATTGTCTGGTATTTAGAGGGGGATCCAAATGTCCTACAAACATTGTATGGAAAGGACATTCTGACTCCTTATGACTTTTTACCGTTGGGATCACTATCTTTTTTCTCTATTTTAAGCAGGTCATACATACAGGGCAGTGTAGAGCCAATACAAGACTGGCTCAGGCACCACCTTTACCCTGGTCTGGCTGTACTTCTGCAGGTCATACATACAGGTGCAGTGTAGAGCCAATACGACAAGTCTGGCTCAGGCACCACCTTTACCCATGTCTGGCTGCTCTTCTGCAGGTCATACATACAGGGCAGTGTAGAGCCAATACCACAAGTCTGGCTCAGGCACCACCTTTACCCATGACTGGCTAAACTGCTGAAGGTCATACATACCGGGCAGTGTAGAGCCAATACCACAAGTCTGGCTCAGGCACCACCTTTACCCTGGTCTGGCTGTTCTTCTGCAGGTCATACATACAGGGCAGTGTAGAGCCAATACCACAAGTCTGGCTCAGGCACCACCTTTACTCTGGTCTGGCTATTCTTCTGCAGGTCATGCATACAGGGCAGTGTAGAGCCAATACAAGAATGGCTCAGGCACCACCTTTACCCTGATCTGGCTGTTCTTCTGCAGGTCATACATACAGGGCAATGTAGAGCCAATACAAGACTGGCTCAGGCACCACCTTTACCCTGGTCTGGTCTGTTCTTCTGCAGGGCCTACATACAGGGCAGTGTAGAGCCAATACCACAAGTCTGGCTCAGGCACCACCTTTATCCTGGTCTGGCTGTTCTCCTGCAGCTCATACATACAGGGCAGTGTAGGGCCAAAACCACGTCTGGCTCAGGCACCACCTTTATCCTGGTCTGGCTGTTCTTCTGCAGGTCATACATACAGGAGCAGTGTAGAGCCAATACCACAAGTCTGGCACAGGCACCACCTATACCCTGGTCTGGCTGTTCTCCTGCAGGTCATACATACAGGGCAGTGTAGAGCCAATACCACAAGTCTGGCTCAGGCACCACCTTTACCCTGGTCTGGCTGTTCTTCTGCAGGTCATACATACAGGGCAGTGTAGAGCCAATACCACAAGCCTGGCTCAGGCACCACCTTTACCCTGGTCTGGCTGTTCTTCTGCAGGTCATACATAGAGGGCAGTGTAGAGCCAATACCACAAGTCTGGCTCAGGCACCACCTTTACCCTGGTCTGGCTGTTCTTCTGCAGGTCATACATACAGGGCAGTGTAGAGCCAATACCACAAGTCTAGCTCAGGCACCACCTTTACCCTGGTCTGGCTGTTCTTCTGCAGGTCCTACATAGAGGGCAGTGTAGAGCCAATACCACAAGTCTGGCTCAGGCACCACATTTACCCTGGTCTGGCTGTTCTTCTGCAGGTCATACATAGAGGGCAGTGTAGAGCCAATACCACAAGTCTGGCTCAGGCACCACCTTTACCCTGGTCTGTTCTTCTGCAGGTCATACATACAGGGCAGTGTAGAGCCAATACCACAAGTCTGGCTCAGGCACCACCTTTACCCTGGTCTGGCTGTTCTTCTGCAGGTCATACATACAGGGCAGTCTAGAGCCAATACCACAAGTCTGGCTCAGGCACCACCTTTACTCTGGTCTGGCTGTTCTTCTGCAGGTCATACATACAGGGCAGTGTAGAGCCAATACCACAAGTCTGGCTCAGGCACCACCTTTACCCTGGTCTGGCTGTTCTAACTGTTCTGCGCCTCCATTTGGCGTCAAATGTGTCTACTTCTACTAATGTGGTGCAATGCCCCCAGAACACCCCATGCGCCAAAGTTTTGCGTGCACCTGTTCATACATTCTTTTTGGCTCAAAGTACACCAGAAAACTGTTGCAGCCCCGTTCATACATGTCACCCATAGGGACTTTAGTGTGTATATATATATTAGTATTACAGAGATATATTTGGGTTTCAGTGGCTAATACTTAAGTAATGGGGTATCTGGTCTTAAGAGGACCTGTGACATCTCCCGATATCAGGGGCGTAGCTACAGGGGGTGCAGTGGTAGCAGTCGCTACCGGGCCCAGCAGCCTGAGGGGGCCCAAAAGCCCTCCTGCCACATAAGAAGATACCAGCATTGTAAATGGTACATGGTAACTGGGGGGCCCCATTTCACTTTTCGCACCAGGGCCCGAGCTTGAAGTTACGCCTCTGCCTGATATGTCTGTGTTAGTTAATATTTATTGTATGTTCCCTGTAAAATAACCATGCTGGAGCATCTTCTCCTAAAACTATATGCAGTTATTCCTTCTATAAATTTAATACTGAGTCAGGGTTACCAATTAAGGGGTGTGTCCCTTCAAGGACTTACTCTGTCAGACTGTGTCAGACTGTGTAGGGACATGCCCCTAATTGGTAACACCCAACTGACAGATTGGTAATGAATTTTTCGGAAAAATAACAGAGGAACAGCACAACACAGAGTTATAGGAGGAGATTTTCCAGAATTGTTATTTCACAGGGAACACAAGGATTTACTAAAACATATGAGATATCACATGAGCTCTTTAAAGGACTTCACTTCACATTCCTAATCTCCAATAAACTTTAATAGCAAGTTACTGTGTATTCATAGTCACTCCTCTGTCAAGAAGGGTTATTAGGCTCCCCTTTCTCAGCATCATTGCCTTGGTTGAACCCACACAATCACAGATATGTTGTAGAAGTGATTAGTTAAAAAAAAACCTTTAAAGGGGTTGTCTCACTACATCGATTCATCTTACCTCAGTTCTGTTTTCTTGGTTTCACTTTGAATTCAGGGGCGTGTTTACTGTTTTCCACTAGGCTGCAGTAGAAGCCAGGTCTGTAGCTATAGCAACCAGTGCTGGCAGCCTATCAGGAGAGATCGAACAGGTCTGTAGCTATAGCGGCCTGAGGAGCTGATGCAGCCCGTACAAGAGGGGATATCTAGGAATAGGTAGGACACTGTTAATGGACACATATTGCAAAGTGACTTGTTTTTGCAAGATTTTTAACATAAAAAGCACTAATCATTGTATTGAGACAACCCCTTTAAGTTGTCTACAGACAAGACATTAGTTAATAGTTGGATAACCATTGGCGACAGACAGGTCTAATTACAAAGTGTAGATGCTGCCATTAATAATCCCCTCCCTTTTATTTTCCTATAAATGCCCAATACTTGTCTGATGTATGGAGATGCTAGTCAGCTGGCTTTGGTCTATGGGCAGCTGTAGGTGGTCCCATTCTGAGAGGAAGTGACTCCAGCTGTAACAGCATATCTTTTGAAGTGTACACCTGGTTTAACAAAAGATGGTAAAACAATATCTTACTGCAAATGTGTAACTATATAGCTGAGTTAAGAAACCAAGATAAGCCAATGATCCACCATATCCTATCTTCATGGACACAGCCTTTAAAGACCCTTAACTTTTTTATACTTTTTGCCCCTCCTTCATTTCATGTGTCTTACCCATCATTTGCTTTCATAAACATTTTGATGCTGGAGATAAGGGTACGTTCACCCGGCATTTCTGGATCCGATTTTGGATCCGTTTTGGAATCCTAAAATCGCATCCAAAGACGTAGCGTTAATCGGATCCAAAACGCATCCAACACGCAGGTGCGTGTCTGGATGTGTTTTGGCTGCAGCAGGTATTTGCACTGTTTTCGGGCCATGCACACGGCCGCAGGGGGAAGGCTTTTCTCCGCGATCATTGGAGAAAAGCCCTCCCCCTTCATATTCTGTCCGAAAACCGGACGAAAGAATGAACATATTCAATGTTTTTCGGACTGCTGGCGGCCTGTAAAAGTGCAGGGCGGAAAACCCGTGCAGTGTGGACTGCTGCGCGGGTTTTCCATAGTGGTCCATTTTAAAGTTTGTCAGTCGGTTTGCAGACGTTTTTCAAAACCGGCTGCAAACCCATGCTGTGGGGACAAGCCCAACATGTTCATTCTTTCGCCCAGTTTTTGGGCGGAATATGAACACGTCAATGTGAAGGGTGAGGCTTTTCTCCGCAAACTGCGGAGAAAAGTCGTCCCCCGGTGGCCGCCAGCATGCCCGCAAAAGCAGAGCAAATACCAGTCGGATATCCGACTGGTATTTGTCTCTGCCGTGGGGACGCACCCTTAGCTTCTCTTCCCTATAGTGTGAATCTCTTCTCATAAACATGGGAATTGTAATTCTGGCCATACACATGAGATATTTCTATACACACCATTGGCACATACAGATACATTTGGTAGCATTTGTTGAGGATCTGATGTCTGTGGTAGTCATATACCTAAGACTGACAGTAGATGCTGCTAGTATAAGCTAATCTGAAGAAAAAATCGTATTCGTATTGCCAGCTTTCGGCCTGGGCACCAGGGAAGTATGCCCCTGGTCTTTTATCCGGCTCACCTGATGTCCTGTGTTGGCAGTCACCACTTGTCTCCATGCCCTCAGTTTTATACTTGTTGCTCATGAGACCGATTGTTTTCATACATATTTAATACTATTGCCTAATTAAATAAATGGAAAATGAGAAACATAAAAGGACTTCAATTGTTTTTATGCATAAGGCACAATTAAAGAGCTAAAGACATTTCCCACCGGTAATAACTGTTATTTATGACCCCAGAGAAAAAAACAGGTAATACAAACCTTCTCTTCCCTATTATTATTACTAAAAGAGCAAGAATGAGTGTTAGCGATACCTGCTATTGCAGCTCAGGTTTCTGGCCCCGAGGGAATTTTTGGGATCACAGAGAGGTTGCAGATTCAGATTTGAAAAGTTTTGTGCTACTCTGGGGTCTTGGCTCTTTTAATTTCATTTTGGTGTTTGTGTGATTTGGCTGAACTGACTAATCCCATGGAGCAGACCAGGGCATGTTTTTGGGCTGTGTACAGCTGTATGGTGGAATACTAATTAAGAACAGAAGGGTTGCATCTTAATGGGGGATCTCCAGGAAGATATAATGTGATTGAGCTATCCAAGCCTGAGATGTTTTATCTAGAAAAGTCACTGTTAAATTTAGTCCTATAGTTGAAAGCTGTGGATTGCTTGAGGGTTTGGCAGAATAGTTGCTTTATTGACCTGATATATTTAGGTGGATAACATTTATATAACACCTAGGGCCACATGCATGAAAACTGTCTGGGTCTAAAATTCACTTTGTTGCCCTTAGCAACCGATCAGAGCTTATAGCAACCAATCAGAGCTCATAGAAACCAATCATAACGCCCCTTTCATTTTACCAGAGCACTATATGAAATGAAAGGGGCACTCTGATTTGTTGCTATGGGAAACAAAGTGAGTTTTAGACCTAGACAGTTTTCATACATGTGGCCCATTATGTTTATAGACTGATCCCCCATCCCAACAGCTTTTCATTCCCAAAATCATCTTTAGGTTCTATGCACAATTCAATGGGTCAACACCATACCACTGCTTGTCTGAGTTTACCCATGCTCCAACACCTCATATTACAGAGTTGTTCTAGTTTTGCAGGAGAATACTATATCTCATATACTCTCCATGGAATGATATTGGTCTAAATTTGGGACCTGTCATGCAGTTTGGGCATCATGCATGGCACAGATATGGTGCTCTTGGTATAACGCAAGCAATACTCAATTGTAAACCACTTAAGCTGATCCTCAGACCTACTATGTGCTGCCAAGGCCCAATGAGATGCAATCAAGATTAGATATAGTGAATATAATTTTTTACTGTGCTTTAATGTTCTCACCATACTGGACCTTATTCTGGATAATTTGTCAACTAATAAAGTTTAATCCACACAAATTCAACTTTCGACCACAGATAATAATGGCAAAATAAGATACAAAATGAGCCTGTGCTGTCATTGGCAGCTTGATGGTAGCCATGTACTACATAGCTGTTTGGATATCAACAGCCTATGTACTGGCAAAAAGAGTCTAATTTACTGTTGTTTATTGGATGATCCATTGAACACATCACCCCCTGATGAAGCTTGAGGTGAAACGCGTTGGAGCTTTTTCTTACACCTAGTTGGATCAGAATCCTCCTACTTCATCTTATTTTTTGTATCCTTAGCTAGATGATTTGGTTTTGTTGGTACTATTTATATACTCTGGGGTTGTTTTACTGTTCCTTACCTATACATTTTACTAGTATTTTGGGACTACCGTATATTGATTAGGATACTCTCTTTTCCTGTATGTATTTGTTTAATATTCTTGTGACTTAATAAATATACGTTGTTTTATTTTAGCACATTTAGGTATTTATATTATTCTTGGTACATCTATAAATAAGCAAATTCTGCCATTAAGAGACTCAAAAAACATAATATTAAAGGGTTTGATCACTTTTGAACAAATGTCCTTGGTGACTTATTAAAGGGGTTGTCTCACTACAAGGATTGCTTTTTATGTTAAAAACAAGTCCCTTTGCAATATATGTCCATTAACAGTGTCCTACCTATTCCTAGATATCCCCTCTTGTATGGGCTGCATCAGCTTCTCAGGTCGCTATAGCTACAGACCTGTTTGATCTCTCCTAATAGGCTGCCAGCGCTGGTTGCTATAGCTACAGACCTGGCTTCTACTGCAGCCTAGTAGAAGCCAGTGAACATGCCCCTGAATTCAAAATAAAGCCAAGAAAACAGGACTGAGGTAGGATGAATCAATGCAGTTAGACAACCCCTTTAACCAAATAGAGGATTCTTCCACATTCTTGATGTAGTATATGAAATCCACTGAAAAACTCACCTTGAATGAGCTAGGTTGTTTTCATTTAGTCTGAATAAACAGGTGTATAGACTTTGCAGCCTGGCATGCCTTCAGATGCAAAGATCATCCCATACATTTTATAATACCGAGAGTCATGCACTTATAAGAGATTGTAATATATGTGATTACCCCTCCGAGATCCCACTTTTATAAGCTTTCCATCCATCCTTTTATAAGATTTTTGCCTGTGTCAAGCTCCCTTATGTAAAGTTATATTCTGCGAGCATCTTATGGCCAAGTTCCAAAGCGTCTCTAACCTAAATGCTTTTAAACCTTTCAGACCTTGTTATTCATTGAAGTATTACAGATCCTCTGGCAGCCGTATTCACCTTGCCAGTAATCCTGCACCTGGGAAGGCTTAAATTTGGTGTGTACTCTACTCTGCCCGTTATTTCCTTAGAATAAACTTAGGATAATGCTTTAATATGGGTCATAAGTTCAAGAACATATAGGATGAAGAGCCAAAACGTAATTATCACTTTGTTAACATTTCAAAGGAACCTAGTCACATGGAGATATGGGGCTGTACTGGCTTCAACCAGGTGTTCCTTTTTTGTACTTGCTATAGTATATAAAAGAACACTGTCTGTAAATGGAGTTTTTTTTTCAATTTTGATATCATCCATAGATGCAACAATAATTTGGCCGGTATGGTGGGTTATATAGTTATTGGACTAAATGGTAATTTCCTTGTGATAGCTTTATTTCCTTGACCAGAATGATAATTATCAGTCATGCTTCAATATTTTTTGGGGGTAAAGTGGAGTTGTAAATGAGTTTTCCTCCAGAAAGAAGAAAGCTGTTTTACTAGAGACACCTATTAGAGATACTTTCCCTGTAAGTCTAGTCTGACCCATTAAACATGACTAGGGAATCTTATCCAAAAAGTATAATCACCTTTCTATAGACATCGTTTTCCGAATTGTTGTCCCCTCATCAGTACAGAGCAGGGTACTAGTTGGATATAACAGTGACTTTTGATGTAGCTGTAGCGTGGAGTTGTTCTTTATTGTGGAGAGCACCGAGCTGGTGTAGGGGGTCTTATAGGCCAGGCACTGCTCACTGGGAAAAAGGATATGTAAATTAGCTTGCCTCCAGAAGAAAAAGATGTCTCTAGCACCAACTACTGGAGACGTCTTCCCAGTAAGTATAGTCCAATCCATTATATTATCATAGGAATCTATGATTCTATTAGTTTGGGTCATTAGACCCCTGGTTTGGGTGGGACTTGTAGTTGTAATATGGGCTCACTAATGCACCAGTATTAAGCTAGAGTAAAAGTGGCGCATGACATGTAATACTAACTCTCTCTCTATGATTTGAGCCCTTATGTTCCTACAATGGATGTAGTCTAAAATTTAGAGATTTTGACATCCGAATCTCCTATGCATGATCCAAAATATTTTAAGATATTGGCTATTAGTTTGCAAAAAATGTAAATCCATATTGCAAAATGTCCACACATCAACCTATATCCTTGGCTTGAGATCCTGAGTCTTGATGGGGCATAAATATATGCTAAATTCTCGTTACCATGACATCTTTGTATCCTTCTTTACTAGTCGACTTATCAAGTATGGCATTGCTTGACCTTACATGATCCTGCATTTTCTAATATATTTTGTGCTAATCTCCTCAATGTTCCTTTTATGTCCCTAGTTAACCGAATCTGTGTCGAATGCACCTTTTATTTTAATAGTTTCTATAAAAAGATGCCTGAGACTTGTGTTTCATAGGATGATTAAGAATAGTCTCAGACCTGGGGATTTTACACCGTCTGTACAGGCGGCATTATCTATTAACTGTTTGTTCTAGACAAGTTGTCTCGTATCCATCATCGTAGATGTAGAGCATTTTATCCTATCCTGGAGGAGATGACATTTAATAGACCCTGACATCTTCTCCTATAAATTCTCAGGATGTAGAGTACAGATAATACATGAGAATATTCTGCTTGATTCATTACTTAATAAAAATATTTCAGTCTGAGTGTAACATTGCTTCCTTCTCGCAAGATGTGATATTGAAGAGTCTTGCATACTGTATCTCTTAAAGGGGATATGTAACTACACTGCTGTGGCTACTAAAATGTCATCCACTTGAGTAGATGTAGGCTGCAATACCAGACAGCCAATGGTCAAGAGTTGTTCTGTTTCTGGAAGAAATTGTTATTTTTACTATTCCTATGCCATCCTCTTAGGTAAAATTTGGAGGGTACCAAGCCATATTGGAAGCTTGCAAGAATGCTGTTGGTTGGGTTACTAAATTAGCAGCATGATGTGAAGTATGTACCTCTTATCACACTTAATGGCATAGACGTATATAGACTTTTGTTAACCCAAGCAAATATTGCTTGTGGCCTGAGCCCTTTATCTAAGTACCCTGTTCATGCCATAGTGAATTTATGAGTACCCCTCTCCCATACAGTCAGTAATACAAATTGAGACTCCTGGGCTCCAATGGATAATCTGTAGAGGGGCCCCCACTTTGCATATGACACTTATTATATATGTGTCTTCTTGTGTAGCAGAGGGGCCCCTGTCTCCCATTAGGCTCCAGGGCCCAGGTGCATCTGTTATCTCTAGCTATGCACCTAGGGCACATGCCTCCAGCTCTGCCCTAACTACAACCATGAATTATCTGAACAGTTGTTTGAGATTTGTATCTATTTACATATAGTTTTCTATATTTACAGCACTTCTGAGATTTCCATCCACCATGTTGTCACTTGGTTAAGTATCATGTCTGTGTCTGTTTTTATTTAATTATATTTAGTTTCATGATAGACAAGACAATATATTACTCAATTGTGTTATAAAAGCATATTTTGTATACTAAGAGATGTATGTGTTAAAGACCATACCTGATAAGCAGCCAGATGTAGTCTCGTAAACCACCCTAAATATCTTAAAAATTTGCATTTACCAGCAAAAGTTTTAGAGAAAAATTAAAGTAAAGGCCAATATCTGCTCTATGTATGATGCACATTAAACAAGGAGTCGACCAATCCTGCTGATATGCGGTGGAACTAGTTGACTATCTAATATGTATGAAGGCTTTTCGACTTTCCTCCAAAAGATGATATGGAGAGAGAGAAGGACTGGATGCACTGAATTCCAATGACCAAGATAAGCTGGCACCAGTGGTTTCTTGCAACACCTTTTTTCACTTTCTTGATTGAAAACACATGCATACTTTGCCAACCTAACCATACATGTGAAAGGACAGAAGGTAGATCTCTTGGTCAATCGGTGTATGGGCTTCCACATTGCATGATCCTAATAGCCTTTATAGAAAGATGATGTATATAGAGAGCATTACAAAGTAAAAGTACATCAACTTTCCACTTTGTACTGGTGTAGTTTAATGTACACATTAGAAAATATTGCAGGGTGGAGATACTATTCATGAGAATACAGTCTCTAAAAGCTAGTGACCTGACAGAGGAGGTCTTATGTGTCTTCACTTCTTCGGTTTTACCCATTTGTTGGCTGCCTCTGATGCAAACACTTGTAGGACTTATCTATATAATTACTCTACGATGGAATTTAATGTATGCAGCGGAAGGGTCTAATGTTACGTAACAGTCGATCCCTAGAATGCTCTGCTAGCACTTGGCTTGAGCTCCTGTTAGCTGACACGTTACGCATACACCTGGAAATCTGTAATCTGGTTATGTAATATGAGGCAGGTAACCAGCATAGGCGAAGATTTATATATAAGCCTCTTGATGAATCGCTTCCTCATCATCTTGTTCATGCGTAATTCCATCATCCTCAAGAGTCTGGCTTATAGCTCTTGTTTACTCTGGCCGGCCATGTACACATCGCCCACCAACCCCTGGCAGATTCTTATTTTCCACCCCAAGAGATTGAAAAAACACATTTTTGACAACAAAATCAAGCATCGATTCAAGGAGGTACGACTTCAAAATATGGACACCTTGAACTGGACTTTTTACTTTGAAGATTTTTTAGCAGTAACATTGTCTTGATGTTTTTCTAATTTATAGCTCCATAAACTAGACATCGATCAGGGTGGTACTAAGCTCATGGTAGTGATTTCAGAAGATGAAGCTGGTATATTGAGACCCACAGGCAATGCTTCATGGGAAAAAGTATGCAAATTAGCAATCATCCAAAAAAAAGAAAACTTTCTCTTAAGGGGCATCTACCAGTTGCTACTTTGTGAGTCAAAATATTATGCAGGATATAAGCTAAACTAGAGCCTTCTCGGAAAAGAAAATTCATACATCAATAGACAGCTATGTGTGTTCTTACCCCTTGTCAGTACATTTTCAACAAAATATTAAAAAACTGCACATGCTTTTTTCTAGAAACAGTGATACTTGTATCCATTGCCTACATCTGGTATTGCAGTTTAACCCTATTTACTTCAACACTACAATACCAGCCACAACCTTTGAACCAGAATGGCGCTGTTTCTCTAAGAGGAAACAGTTTAAGTTTTCATGGCCTCATTCCTCAATTCCTTTAAAGTTTCAGCCATATATTTGGAGTGTGGCCAGCGTTTATATCAGTGGTGATATGCTCAAGGCAGCTACGATGCATCCCCTTCCCCACTGTCGATCCCTGTAATTCAACACAGTAGCTGTCCAATGCACAATGGTTTGGCACTGATTTATCCAGTAACATGAACATATGACTCTGTTAAAAATGCGAAAAACAAAAATCTGGTTAGCACATCTGTTTTGAAGAATAGGTGCACACTGGTGTGGCAATCAATGACTGCCCCACCAGTGTGCACTTATATGTTTATTATTCAAAAAGTATGTGCCAACCAGATTTTGTATTTTGACTGTTTGTATGTGGAAGTGGTGGTCCCCAGCTTGGATTATGCAGTCCACCCATCTGCACAGGCTTTTTAATCAGATCAGGTTTTTGGCTGGAACCTTCTGGCCCTGAAGTGTGGAGGTCTGAGCAGACACCAAGAGAGGTATCATATAGTGTAGGTTCCCACCAAAATTGAGGTCACCTTACCGTGGTAGGTGGGCATTTACAGTTTTGATAAAAAATGTACTCTTAAGAACCTCAACTTTTTTCATATATTCCATAGTAGCAGAAATGCTGTTCCAGAAAATTCTTATGTCCTTTTTGACCATTTTTAGTGCCTATAGAGCGCTACTGATATTGTATTGTGTATTCTGTTAAAAATACATGTCACTTCTTTGCTTGTAACAGTTGTATGTGTAAAGACTATAGTGTATCATTACGTAAAACATCATAATCACCCACTCAGACACTGCATGCAATTGACGATGGAAAGAACTGGAAAGGCAGAGTATTGTCTTTAATCCATAAATTGTTGTTTACTTCCCTCTCTAGTAGTGCTCCAGGTGATAACCGACTCTGCCTACATATTGTTCAAGCCCTGGGACAACAACAAAGAGAGAACCTTTGACGCTAGTATGGGTTCTATGAAGAAGGTGTCATGGTTGTTGTTGACCCCATCTTCCAAATCATAGTAATTTTAGAACAAATCAGGGAAGCCCATTAGGGTCTTGTGTCCTTCTGGGTCTGATTGGTGTTAAACAAGTGTCAGATTCTCCTTGGAAGTGTGTGTGGGTTTGTTTTATTTTGGTAAGACCATACACACCATGGTAGAACCCAACTGGCTCAATAATCAGTAGTGTATTGGGGTGTATTATGGATGGATCTGGTACTGTATATCAGAATGGAAAACTGAAAATGAGACCAGTAATTGATCCAGAACAGAACCGTATCAGTTTCACGAAGGATTAATTTTCCTTCTATGGCCCACCTTTCGCATATGTAGGTCCTTGACATTAAGAGATGTGGGGATTATGACAATCAAATGATCAACTGCGCCCAAGACATCAGGATTGTGAAAAAAGCAAGAACTATTTGTTCAGCACAAGGTCCCTTTATAAATAGTACACAAAGGGAATGTGGAAGCATGACGTTTGGTTGCTCGCTCTTATTAGAAAGCTTCATTTATACTTTCAATTAGAAGTCTATAAAGACAAGACGCCCACTCACTTTGCTCTCTGTGCTCCTTTACTTCATGAGTGTTTTTCATACAGTATATTCAAAACCGGACCTTTTTATAATTACATTCTAAAAATAGCCTGGTGATTATATGAGATTAATACTTCGCTAAGAATACCTTCTTCATAACAGAAACGCATTTATTCTGGAACCTTTTCACAGTGCATATGTTTTTTTCAATCAGAAGAACGTTCCACGGCAATTTTTAGACCTTGCAGACATTGAAATGACACGACTGAGCCTTTCTGTTCCAGTCATGTACAAGATTACCGAAGGCTCGAAAGTGACCAAATCTTGAAGCTGAGCAGGTTGCAGTCAGGTCAGAAGACAGACGTGTCTGTGTGTAGCAGACTCCCTCCCTTCTGAACTGTCCATCCAGTGATTGTATTTGATGCGATAGCTCCAAAATATTAAGATTCAGTGTTTTCTTATGACTTACCGCCAATTTTGCTTTCCCTTTATACATTGGCAGACCTCTTCAAGAGCATAGAATGGATTCATATATCCTTGAGTCATGGACAAGAATCTGGACAAGTACACAATGTACAGTAAGCTCTTGTCCAACATTTTGCTTTAAGAATAGAGCCAAGATATTCGTGTGCAACTAGAGTGTCTTGGACCTACCACAGGCCATGATACTGCAGGCCTCTCTCCAGCTATAAAGAAACCTGAAATGTTCACATTCAATTAGAATTACATTTTAATATTATTGTCCACCCAGAACATATTATGGAGAACATCTAAAAGGTTATTTGTCGGTCATCTCATAAGAAATAGACCCATGGACAAGGCAAACTCCAAATGTTGTAATTGTCTCTGCTGGACTTTTGGGGTCGAGTATGATGTCAAAGTTTGGGCCCATCACGATCCTCTTATACCCTGATGGCCAGTCCTTATCCACTTGATCTGTCTTCTGGTTTTCCTTCATCTGTTAGCAGTTCATGTTTGGTCTATAGGCAAAGAACATAACAAGGCTTCAAGTCTTGACAAGTCTTATGTTCACCAATAGTCTTTTTTCCTCTGCTGTGACACTTTTTGTTGTATTGTTAGAGACTGTGTTTTATGTTGTGCTCATGTTACTGAATTTTATTTTATCATTTTTACCATGGACGCATATAAATTGAATAGAGGTCAAATGTGTGACCAGATCTTGAAGCAAACTTTTTTACTGCAAAGGCTGCTGCTTGCCTTGACGAACTTCACTTTAAAGGGGTTTTGCCACGATGTAATGTTGACGTGGGATCCTCGAAAATGGGTATTTAATCACTTCTCAAAATATGTGATATTCAAAAAGTGAAGCCTGTGAGAGCTACAGCATTGCTCAGTCCCCCTTAGTTTCCTGAAAGTTTACATTAGACACGACCAGGACACTGATCTGATGACTGGGAACATGAAGGAGCTTGCAAGGGGCTGGGGAAAAATGTGCAGTGTATGAGGCTGTGTCTTTTGTATAGATAATGCACTGGTTGTAATGTAATTATTTGAGTACACATTGCAGAAGCTCCCTTCTTCCTCGCTCTCTACTCACCCCCTCCCTCTCACACCTGCAGCAGTTCATAAATCAGCCTGCTTTGTTTATAGTCTGTCCTGCGCAGGTAAGGAACTCACTTCATAGCAAAACCCCTTTAATAGTACAATGTAGGCAGATGTCGACCGAGGATTGCACAGAACTAATACGGCACTCCGATCTCGTGGGCACTGCTACTGTGCCTGCATTATCAGGAACCACTCTATGGCTGGCTATACACATTAGCTAGCTGCACACTTGTTCGGCCTACAGCTATTCCTTCTGACACCGCCAACCCCATTACACCTGCAAAATCAACTTGCTAAGAATGGATGTATTTCCAGAGTCAGAAGGAATAATCTGCCAGACACCTCTGGCAGCGGCTTCCCTCTTGAGAACCAAAAATGTTCAGCATGTAGCTATCCAATTGCCCGACCCTTTTACCCAACATCTGTTGTTGGGAGAGAATTGGGAAACACCATTCACATTAGATTGTTCCTCAATTCTGATGAAATTGACATGTTTGGCAGATCGTTACCTAATGGGTATGGCCACTGTTACAGAGTATTAAGAATATCACAGTATGCTATTGTTCCATCTTATTGGAAGGATGTTTGGGCATCTTTTACAGTAGTACCTCTAGGTTCTATCGACAATCTTTCTCCCTCATTCTGTTTCAGGCTCTGCCCCTACCCTCAAACTCACCCTCAGTAAACGTTGAATACTATTTCCTCTCTATTTCAATACCCACTCTGCTTTTTATAGCTACTCACTAATACATTTCACCACACTGCTGTGCTACGCCGAAACCAGACTATTCCAAATTGCTAAAACGCGGGAAATAACCACGGTGTAATAAACACCCCATAACTCGTCCAGGTTTCCTAGTTTTTCATCTCCTACCGAAGATAGGCAGCTGAGTATCCACAGACTAGCGTGAAGTATCTCCGTATAACAATCCACACGTATTGTTAGATGTCATATAAGGATCCTGACTGCTCTCTGTGTACGAGACTACAGCTCATCTCATATCACAGCTCAGACCTCTCTTTGCCCGCTTACAGAACGTAACCTAGTACTCCGGCACACTGCATAATGCGCGCGATGTGAATCATCTTGTGTAGTCGAGAAGTGAATACCTCAGCACTATCCCACATATATATTCAAATTCGCATATACAGATACGTAATTATCAATCATAGAAGCTACGCGGCAGAGACCAAAGTAGTTTTATCCTGCTGACCGTAAGCTATTATATCTTAAGACTTTTTTAACCAAAATATGCGCCAGTATAAAAATACTATCAAAGGATCTATCTCATTTTGAGTGCCAAGAAAAGGATTTATGTGGCGGAGATGCTAGATAACACTGTACATTGGATGGTAACACCAGATGTTCACCTCTTAAATTGACCATAGATGTCTCTTGGCAAGTCCACTAACAGAATGAGGCCTGCCCTGTGGCCCTTCTAGTATCCCATCAGTGAAACTTGTTTGGTTTGGATTTCAACCTGTCCTATTGTCTACCAGTTGTTTATCCACGGCTTTTGAATGTTTATTTTTGAGTTTTCTCTCGAACAATGCATGCAATTTGGCAAGGATTGGTCTAAGTTCTAAATATTTTTAGCCATTCTTTTCAAAACAACATCGTCCCTCACCACAATAGATTAGGGGAGTACTGCGCCTAGAAGCTGGGAGTGATCCTAAGAAGTCACTTGTCCCACTTGTCCCATTCTTAATTAAGTCAGAACGCATAATCCCGCCTTGTCCCAGCTCAATCCACAGGTACGTTGGAAAAAAGTAAAATTCCCTCTAATATCCTCAACCACAATCATCTTACATTAACGGGCCTAACCAAAATATACTCTCTGCACTCACGTGATCAGTGCAATATACACAACTAAACGCGTTCCGGATCGACATTATCCCCTTTGTCATAGGCATATTCTGTAATATTAGGTCCATGCTGTGAAGAAGTAGACATGAAAGCACCTTCAATTTCCATTGAATCAAGCCTTGACTTTAATGAAGAAGAATGAAGTTGGATCTACAAATGAAATTTGGGCAACATGTATGAACATTGGCACTAACAGGACAGTCTAATCTCTTTTCTAAGGCTGTGTAGAATGCCAACACAATGTATGAACCTGTTTACTTCTGCAGGTCATAAATACGGGCAGCTGCTAAGAGCCAATACCACAAGTCTGCCCCAAGGACCACCACCTTTACCCTGGTCTGGACTTTCTTTCTGCAGATCATACATACAGGGCAGTGTAAGCCAATACCACAACAGTCTGCCTCAGGCACAACTTTACCCTGGTCTGGCTGTTCTCTGCAGGTCATACATATAAGGAAGTGTAGAGGCAATTCACACGTTGGCTCAGGCACCACATTTAACCCTGGTCTGGCTCGTTCATTATGCAGGTCATAATACAGGGCAGTGTAGGCCAATACCCACAAGTCTGGCATCCAGGCACCACCTTTACTGGTCTGGTTGTTCTTCTGCAAGGCAACATACAGGCAGTTGTAGAGCCAATACCACAAGTATGGGCTCAGGGCACACCTTTTACCTGGTCTGGGCTGTTCTTCTGCACGGTCATAAAATTACCAGGGCAGTGTAGTGCCAATACCACAAGTCATGGCTCATGGAAATGCTTTTACCTCGGGACATGGCTGTTCTCTGATGGTAATAACATACAAGGGCAGTGTAGATAGCCTATACCACAAGTCTGGCTCAGGCACCTGACACTTTACCCCTGGTCTGGCTGTTCTTCTTGGAGGTCATAAATTACAGGGGCAGTGTAGAGCCCCAATTCAACGAAAGTCTGGCCTCAGGCACCCACCATTTACCCTGGTCTGCTGTTTTCTGAAGGTATCTTACATACCAGGGCCAGTGTAGAGCCAATACCATCAAGTCTGGTCAGGCACCATTACCCTGGTCTGTTTCTTCTGAGGTCATACATACAGGGCAGTGTAGAGCCAATACGACCAAGTCGCATCAGGCACCACCTCTTTACCCTGGTCACTGGCCTGTTCTTCTGCAGGTCACTACATACATGGTGCGAGTTGTAGAGACCAATACCACAAGTCTGCCATCAGGTGCACCAGCTTTACCCTGGTCTGGTGTTCTTCTGACAGGGTCCATAAAATACAGGGCAGTGTAGAGCCAATACAAAACAAGTTCTGGCTCAGGACAACCCTTTAAACCTGGTCTGTTCTTCTGCAGGTCATTACATACAGGTGCAGTGTAGAGCTAATACTCCACAAGTCTGGCTCATGCACCACCTTTACCCTGGTCTGGCTGTTCTTCTGCAGGTCCTACATACTGCGGGACAGCTGATAGAGTCAATAACCACAAGTCTGGCTCAGGCACCACCTTTACCTGGTCTGGCTGTTCTTCTGCATGTACATACATTACAGGTCGTGTAGAGCCAATACACAAGTCTGGCTCAGGCACACCTTTTACCCTGGTCTGGCATGTTATTCTCTGCATGTAATACATTTACAAGGGCATTGTAGAGCGGCAGGCCTCAATACACAAGTCTGCTCAGAACTTAACCCTTTACCCTGGTCTGGCTGTCTCTATCTTGCAGGTCTCTACATACAGGACAGTGTAGAGCCAATTACCCACAAGTCTGGCTCAGGCACACACCCTCTTACCCTGTCTGTTCTTCTGCAGTCATACATTACAGGTTCGCAGTGTAGAGCTAAATACCACAAGTCTTACCTGGTCTGGCTGTTCTTCTGCAGGTCATACATACAGGACAAGTGTAGAGCCAATAACCAACAAGTCTGGCTCAGGCACACTCCTCTCTACCCTGGTCATGTCTGGCTGTTCTTCTGCAGGTAATACATACAGGTACAGTGTAGAGCCAATACCACAAGTCTGGCTCAGGACCACCTTTACCCATAGTCTGGCTTTTTTTGCAAGGTCATACATCACAGGACAGTGTAGAGCCCAATACCACAATTCTGGCTCAACGGCACCACCCCTACCTGGTCTGGCTGTATTATGCCGGTCCATACATACTGGGCAGTGTAGTGCAATTACCACAAGTCTAGCTCAGTGCAACCACCTTTTACCCATGTCTGGTGTTTCTTCTGCAGGTCCATCATGCAGGGTCAGTGTAGAGCCCATCACACCAACAAAGTCGGGCTCAGCTTCACCATCCTTTTACCCTGGTTGGCCTGTTCTTCTGCAGGTCATACATACAGGAGCAGTGTAGAGCTCCAATACCACAAGTCTGGCTCAGGGCAACCCAACCTTTTACCCTGGTCTGGCAGATTTTGCAGGTCATACTATACAGGGCAGTTGTAGAGCCCAATACAACAAGTCTAGCATACAGGCACTCACAAACCTTTCACATGTCACACGGCTCGTTCTTCTTGCCAGCGTCTCATAGTATACAGGGCAGTGTAGAGCAATACCACAAGTCTGGCCCAGCACCAACCTTTACAACCCTGGGTCTGGGCTGTGTCTTATGAAGGTCATACATACAGGGCAGTGTAGAGCAATATCCACAGTCTGGGTCAGCATACTCCTTTAACCCTGGTCTGTTCTTCTGCAGGTATACATACAGGGCAGTGTAGAGCTAATACACAAGTCTGGCCTCTGGACAACAACCCTATTATAACTGGTATGTTCTTCTGCAGGTTATACATAAAGGGCAGTGTAGGAGCCCCCCCACAAATAAACTCAAGTCTGGCTCAGGCACAACCTGGTACCCTGGTCTGTTCTTCTGCAGGGCCACATACAGGGCAGTGTAGAGCCAATACCAGCAAGTCTGGCTCTGGCACCACTATTTACCCGGTCTGGCTGTTATCTGCAGCGTCAACATACAAGGTAACGCGTATAGTGACAATATCAGAACAAATGTATAGGCTCAGGCAGACCATCTTTACCTGGCTCCTGCCTGTGTCTACTGTTCTACACTAAGTTGGCGTCAACAAGTATTCATAATGTGTCTAATTCTACAATGTGGTGCAACACGCCCCCAGAACGTCCTAATCTTTGGCGCATTACAAAGTGTCGCGCCGGAGCTTATCGTGTCAAAGTTTAGAATGTGACTGTTCATAAATCTATAGAACAGGGCTACTACAGCATTTTGATGCCAGATCAACTGCGAGCGCCGCCCCGGTCATTTATGTCACCCTTTATGTCCATAGATGTAAATTGAAGCTACTAAACTCCAATAAAGAAGACACCCCTGTAACAAGACACCATCTACCATGTGCTTTTAGGTCCCTTGGGCACTAGGACACTGAGACTACTATTTCTTCACCCCCTATCATTATGCCCCTATATATGGTGTAATTTTTTCATTGCACTACTATCATACCAAAAACAACTTTTGCACTAATATTTTTCTACTGCCCCATTGTCTTCTATCCCAGAGCTTATTATATAATATGTCCCACTATTGGCTTCTACCACTGCTAATGCATAGGGAGCTCTTAAATAACATATACAATACTTGTTTGTGCCGTGTTACAGCTTTGGTCTATGAAGTCAAAGTCTCACGTCTGCGACAGTGTACAGTGGCAGACAATGATCCTCTTGTCATTAATCTGTTTTCAGTCTTGTCTGCTGCGTTGTTCTCTAGGTAATTGGTTAATCTGCCCATGTATGTGGTGATACTTCCGTTCTCATAGTGCTAAATATCTCAGCCGGTTCACCATTCAGGAGTAGTGGGTACCTTGGTGACCCTCCATGTGGTAAAGATAGTTGTCCATCTCTTTGCACTAACTAAAGGGATAGCACCAAAGAATTAGAAAATATTGTTTGGTTTAAGAGGTTCAGTCTTTTTTAATCAGAAGGTTGTTTCTTTTTTTTTTTTTTTTCTTTCAAAAATTAATTTTGGCATTTAAGGTCCAAAAGGAAACAAAAAAATGAAAATTAAGGGGAAAGGCGATCAAAAAAAAAGGGTCCAGTATGTGCCTTCTTATGTAATTGAATGCATACTAGGCCCAAACACTTCAATGAGTGCTGTATTATGTCTTTCTACTACTCTGAGGCCTTATCTGTGAGACCTTAGTCAGCCGTTTTGTAGACTAGCAATATTGGAAACATACCGGGGTTATATCTCTCTGATCCAGTAGTCGTCATTTAATTTCCTTGGTATGCACTTACTCTATCCTGAGGGAAACAACTCTCTAAATAAATATTATTACAAGAGTCGTAAGCTTCAACCCATATGACAGTTCAGTTCTAGGTTGGTACAGCTGCAATCTGCTGGTGATCCCGGCATGGTACAAGGAACACAACGCTGTTTGCTCCATGTGGACATCTTCGTGGATTTTTGCGCATAATCTTCTTCTGCAGAACTTTCCAGGAGGGTAACATTTCCCACCACACCAGGCGATGCATTTGTAATGTGACAGCCCCCAATATTTAAGTAAAGTCCTTCCACATGGTGTTTCATTGGAACCCACTGCTACATGTTTCCATGTGCTGCAGAGAAGACACTGTGTGACCATTTTTTTTTCTTCATCTGGGGATTGTAAAGTTCAGCTTTAATTTAAGTCAGCGCTTCATAGTCAGCAGGTTCCCGAGGTTTTGCTTCTATACAGTTTTGTATACTTGGTTTGGATTACTTTGTCTATTTTTAAAAGAGATTCTTCGTACTGAATAAACCAAAATGGAAAAACGTTTTTTTTCCAAAAAGCATAGAAATCCCATTTCTGGGTATTGGGAAAAGGGGGTATAGTTTCTTAAAAGGGGTGTCCTGAAGCTGCAAAAAATTGTTAGTCATCGGGAAAGAGAGAAAAGAAGAAAAGGAGAATAATTATCTCCTGGATACACTCTTCCATCGCTGCGGCCGTACCAGTCATCCAAGCGTGCCTTTCCTATTACCTGAGGGGGCTATTTTTTTATCATGCCCTGCAGCTATGGAAATTATGTGCTCGGAACACCCCTTTAGGCTGGCTGTGCAAAATCCACTGTCTTTGGTGGTATGGTGTGGTTTTTTGTATGGGGGGTTCCCAAATCATCTTTTACCCGATTTTTTACATCCTAATATTCTTGTGGTGAATATTTTACTCCCTTTAAATGGGTTTTCCCATCTAAGACCTCAAAATATCGGCAGAAAGAGATAGGGTTTTGTGGGGTGTACTCTCCCTTTTTTTTTATGCCAGTTTGGTCCGTATCAAAAAATTCTCTCGAAAAGAAAAGAGATATTCTAATGGGACCCCCTCCTTGACAGGGATTTTGAAGGCCAGTTTTTTAATCTATCGACTGCATAAATATCTGAGATAAAAAATCCCCCTTTAAGTAACAGCATTGGTTTTCCCCAATTCTTTTCATATATAAACAGCCGTTCGGCACATCAATTTTATAGTTCTACTTGTTTTATTTAAAATTTTGATGGATGCATGTGTTAGTTTTTTCTTTTTTTATAGATAGACATATGTAAGGTCTCCACGAACTGTATGTTCCCTAATTATTTGACCTTTATGTGTTATGTGTCTGCCATTTGATTTACCAATAAAAAAAAATAGCTTTTTGTGAACTTTACAGCACTGGTAGCTATGTGGATAAGTAATGGCTTCAGACAGCTAACCTACTTCTCACCTCCTCACCTGTTCTTCAGACGTGATTGAATTTAGCAGCCTGGAAGTTCATCCTTGTGGGAGAGCTGTACTTCTTTCATGCATTTCATCTTGGTAGACAGAAGTAGAATATCACTTATGACACAATGAACCATAAAGCTTCTGTATTCACATCTCTTCATTTTTCTTTCTGGATACGGTACATTGACGACATCTTCCAAAAACATTTCAACCCTCACCATTTATATGTCCATTTAGCAGTAAATTAGAGGTCACAGTGATGGTTAAAATTCTTTTTCCTATTTTACAGACCTCCTGAAATAGCGGTTTCACGATAGTATACTTTTTATATATTTTTGTTACATGTAGCAACATGAAGGGCTTTCAGTCTTTATAAATCTTTCTGATCAGTCAATCAGTGTCAAACCTTGAACCTTTTTGAGATGCAGATTTTAACCTAGATTTGGTCATTGATCTTGTTTGTACTTGGTATTCAAAAATGAGTCCTAAAGCCATTTTTAAACCTGTTTAACAACATGGATTGCGTGCGGTGTACATGTGCGCTCACTCCAGTGATTGACAGCCATAATACAGTATTGTGGAATGTATTCTCCTTTTTTTCTTTCCAGGAACACGCACACAATATGTTTAGAATTGTGACCTTCTGCTAACGGCTGAATTCTCATTAATCCCTAATGAGGGTTTTGACAGTTTTATAAGATTGTTTAAGTTTGTATAAAGAGAAATGTATGAGAATTGCAATAATAAGAAAAATCAAACATCTTTGTAAGAATTGTATTATTCATTATGTACCATTCCTGAGTTACAGCCTGTATTATATTCCAGAGCTGAATTTTTTATTTAGCTTCAGAGCTGGAATGCCCCAGAATTCCTTGCAGGCTTCATAGGTGTATATACTGGTGATTTAAGTTCTGTGAAGTATTGTCTTTACATCAGATAGCTGTGTGTATATATAGGAAAAATCATTCCAGGGTGTTGTAGAAGCTCTACTTCGCTGACAGGGGTGTATATATGGACACTTTGTTTGGGTTTTTCCACTACAAATACTATATCTGTATATAAACTGTAAAATCATGTTGAAAGGTGGACACCTACTTTATAATGACAGAATTGGCACTGTTGTATTGTGCTGTGGATCAAAAAATTGTATCATTATATGGGTTGTAATGCCCTTTCCACTTGCACCAACTATTACCGAGTGCTGTACATTTTAATAGACCAGCACTGTTGTATTGAACATGATACTTATAAAATGGGCCGATTTTGTTCACTGAGGTCAATGGGCAAAAACATTATGTGCAGCAGATCCTTAGTTATTGGGCAGTAGAGAGTGAAACTGTCACCTAAAGAGAACATATGAAACCTCCTGAGTCTGACATATCTATTTAATGAATGCTTCCTATTGTTCCTCATAAGATAACAATTCTGGAGCCTCTTCTCCTATATGTCTGTGTTGTACTGGTACTCCATTATTCCTCCTAGAAAAGTATTCCTGAATCTGTCATCTGGGTGTCACCATTCCATTTTTCAAAGGGGTGTGTCCCTACACACACACACACCGACTCTGTCAGTATTGATTGGACAATGTCAGACAGTGCAGAGACACGCCCACTTGGCAACACCCAGCTGACAGATTCACTGATAAATTTCTAGAAGGAATACAGAGGATCAGAACAACACAGACTTCTAAGAGAAGATGTTCCAGAATTGTATCTTATGGAGAACACAAAGTATTTCTTGAAACAGAACGCCTCTACTCTTGGGCCCTGTATACATATGTTCTGAATGTGGAAAGAGAAGTAAGCCACTGCCAGCGACTGAAATCGGTGGGTTTGGCTGACATTAATCTCAAGTGTCTCCTTGATTTTATGTTTATATTTTTTGGTTTTAACATGTTTACCCACAATTGCATTTGCATTTCTTGAACACTGGCCTTTGGGGGCCAACGAGAGGTTAAAAGCAAATCCCAATAAATTATTTATAATCTGTTCACACTGCAGTAATAACTGCTGGATTCATATCTCTTAACTGGCTCAGTTCATTTAACACAAACACTAAATTATTAATAAAACCTGCATGAAGCAATGGACGATATGGAGGGCTTGCTGATTTGCAATAGCCCTGTGTAGTTTGCCTTCATTGCATCCAGCATAAAATAATATTATGAACTGCTGCTGGCGTATTGTTCATTAAAACTATCAGTAGTTTATGTATCGCTGGTGGTCTCTAATGTCTTTTGGCTCAAGTAGGGCGCTGATCGTGGAGGGTGGAGAGAATAACATCATTATTTTTTTCTGTCTACAATGGGATGCAAAGAAAATAATTCTGTCACGGACGGGTAAAACATCAATAAGCTTCTGCGCACTAAAGGCTTTCGAATAATATTTTGCCATAATAAAGATTTTAATCAGATTATGGCTCGCTATCTGCAGCATTATTTGATTTATCCAGAAAGAGAAATGCCCTTTGTCAACACTCTCCAGTCTGAACAAGGGTTGGGGAACCTTAAGAGATGACCCCCTCTATTAACTCAGAATGCCCTAATAGGGTACGTGAAAATGGTTCAGATGACACTTTATAGTGCATGTGGGTCAAAAGCAAATTGAGGATTTGTTACATCCAACAGAGGGCGCTCGAGCGTCTCAGCTCCTTTCCCATAATGCCTTGTGATATGCAGATGCTTCGTGGAGTTCAAAAAGACAATTTCGAATCTCCACACGCCTATATAGGTGCTCTCCCTAAGGAGAGATCTTCCCTTTCTGAGCCACTCATTGCCTCCCACTCAGGCAAGCCAGCATCGCTCTGCTCTCTACTGATGAGGGGCAAAACCCTGAAATGGCTGTAGACAGATGGGTGATGCTAGCTTGGCTAAATATCCCTTTTTGCTTTCCAAAGACCCAGTGGGTCAAAAGCAAATTGAGGATTTGTTACATCCAACAGAGGGCGCTTAAACTTCTCGGCTCCTTTCCCATAATGCATTGTGTAGTGCATGTTTAGGAATATGAACTAAAACTGATCTGGGTCTATATCTTTGTTGTACAAAAACAAATTGTGCAATAGTTTATTAAAAACCCCATGTCTTTTCATTTCTAATACACCATCCTTGAATAGGTGTTCACCACCTTCTTTCTTTGTCACCACTTCCCAGCATTCCTTGTTTCTCAATGGAAAGCTTTTTTTTCCCCTCTAGATTGTATAAAGGGGTTTCTTCCCCTTTATATAAGGAGAGGATTTCCTTTCTATGACTGATCGCTAAAGAGAACTGAAAAAGGCAAAAACCCTGGGTGACCAGGTGACAGACTGAACCCCTCCATAGGAGCTAATATGGTTGACAGGAAGTAACAGTGTAAAGGCAGGAGACATCTAAATGACAAATTAGTAGAATTCACTTATTTTAACACAACAACATAACCCCTGCATATAAGATTCAGTAAAGTAACATTTTTGAGTGGGAGGTCCACTTTAAATTCAGTCTATGAGGGATGCACACTTGTTTTGAAAAATACTCAATCATCAGTGCAATTAGAGATATCTCAAAGACTGTAAGTTCCAAAAACAAATTTAATATAGCTTAGGCCTTATACTCACAGAAAAGATGAGTGCCATGTGGCGACTCAATGATCCATACTATGGAACCAATGGCACTCCATACAATACTTACAAACAGCACCATATTCTTCAATTGTACCAAGGCTTCTAGGGGAGAATACATTCATAATGCAATATGCAGAAAATTTTATTTTTCAAAGATTCTGCCATTTATAACCTTAAAAAAAACTAGGCTGATCAATGGGGCAACTTTCTGACGACCCTACACCAATAGATCCAATACTTTCTCCAATGGAGCTAATATGGTATTCCACCTTCACTGTATGAGCAATATTATGACACTGATTCCCAACCTTCTTACCTAAAAAAAATTTTCATGAACCCCTAATGCTATTCCTTCCTCAAATAGGCTTGGTGTACGGGTGGGTAAAGCTTCCTATAATTTTTGGCCTATACTTTAATTTGTCTCAGATATGTTTACTCTTTGCAAAGCATCTGAAATCAGTTTGTCCTCTCTACTGTAAAAGTGGAAAGTCTTGTGCATTGTAGTGGAGCCTAGATCATGGCCCAAGAAACCCTGGTTTAGAAACCTTGTGATAGGCTACCTCTGCATGACAGTGATTCACTGTCGGACTTTTAAGCAATTTCAGTATTTACAATCTGCAAAAATCTGACTGTAAATCATCCCCATAGACCTCAATCGAAAATCCGAGCTATAGACTACACACCTCGGATTTTTGGAATCGGATTTCAAATCCGGAAACCGGATCCAAAAACTTAGAACATGTTCTACAATCCGTTGTATTTCACTTGAAAACGGTGGATTATAGTACCGTCCAATGGAATAGGACGACTGAAATCTGAATACCAAGGTACAAAAAAAGAGTGTAAAATACTGGTGGGATTCTGACAAGTATTTTGTCCTCTGCCGTGTGGACGTAGTAGCTCCAGCATTGGTCTGGCTAGATGGTAGCATGGCAAGCCTTGGGATGGGATATAGCCACATAGCAGCGTCCCAGTTCGTGACTTCAGTATAATTTGGACAAGTCTATCAAAACAGCAAAAATGTAAAGAAAATTTACGAGATTGAAGCTATCCAGCTGCAAAAAGCCAAGAAAAACCAAGAAGAGCTAACGTTCCTGTCCCCTGCTGCCTCTCTGTCTCTCTCCCCTCCCCCTTCCTCCCTCCCTTTTGTCTTGCCATTACCCCATTTTACTTCACTGATTATAGATAGGCTTTAAAATATTTTACTCGCAGGCTTTCCGCTTGCATCCCTGAGCATTTCAGTCCTTTTAAGTGCTCCAGTAAAGAATCAAAAGAAGCAAGTTGCCTTGTAATTGCTTCTTAGGAACAACATTGGTAGGAAACTTGTGCAACGTCTCAGGGGAGTTATACCTGCAGATGAAACTCTAACTCCGAATAAACCATTAAAGCAACAACTGGATATTTCGCGGTTCTGTAATAAATGGTGCTCAGATTGGTCAGATTTAAAGACTTTTTTTTAGATATTCTGTATTTATAGAATGTTATCTTCATAAAGATGCAAAAAGGAAAACCTAAATCTGCAACCCCATAATCATTTACAATGGAATAGAATGGCAGTAAGAACATGAGGTAACACTAACACGCATTTATGGAGTCGCATTACAGTGTCAATTTCTTTTTTATTGTTTTATTTTTTTTTGTTCTTTGTCTAGAATTTTCCATCTTGGGAGTTCTAATCTCCCAAAAACTTTTTATTTTTAATAACTTGGTACAGATATGAAAAAAAAAAAAAATTTTTTTTTTCTATTCTGTTTTTATTTACTGATTGTAGATTTTTCTAGTTTATTTTCTGTACATTGATGAAGCAAACATTAACTGGACATTTAGGGCGACATGTCAAAAAAAAGAGGCGCCACCACTCCAGTTTTAAGGCGCATTAAATGAGTCTATGGTGCACCTAAACTAATGAACCTGTCATAAATCTTGTGTCTGGTATACCTTACATAGTATTGCCTAGTTATGTTGTACTACAGTTTATTTATACAGAGAATCGGGCGTCAACAGTTTTCTGGCACAAAATACACCAAAAGAATGGTGTAGCCCTAATGGGACATGTCGCCCTTAGAGTATTATGATAACTCAACTACAATCTATTACAATGATTTAAACGGAGCTATCATGGTGCACTAGGCACGCTATTGATTGCTACACTCGTATGATTATCTTACATGAGCTGTTGTTAACCTATGTTAACTGCATTCAGAAATTTGCTACATGGACCATAGGGAATTGTAGCCTAGAGGAGACTCATTGGCTGCTGTGGGAGGATGCTGTGGGCATGCTCTGTGAACTCTACTGAGGTCTTAGTGCCGGGAGAAGGGGAGCGGTGTCATCCTCTTTTCTCACTGGTGGATTTTCTGTTATCTGCCTCCGACTTTGTAACAGATGTTTTATTAGTCGTTGTATTCCTTACTGTGGTAATAATGAGACTTCTGGGAAGTGATCTCTACAGAAAAGAAAAATGCCAGTCTATAAGGAATGGTGGATCCTGTTATATATATATATATATATATATATATATATATATATATATATATATATATCACCTATCAGTGTAATCCAGCCTGTGATGGTAATCAGATGACTGCTGATCTCTACAGAAGTGTCAGTCTATAGTTAATGGCGGGTCCTGTGTTATCTGCATAGATGTCTTACCTGTCAGTATGATCTTGTGATAACAATGAGGAGACTGCTAAAAAGTGATCTCTTTGGAAGAGGAAATGTTGATCTGTTGTTAATGATGGATCTCATGTTATTAATATATATTGGTGTTACTTGTCCTGTCTGGGGTGATAATTAGCTGACTGCTGAGAAGTAATCTCTGCAGAACAGGAGGTTTCAGCTTAATGCGGGGCTCAGTGACCTGAGAAAAACTGCTAAATTTCTGGATTATTTTCAATACAGATAATGACATGGAAAACAGAACAGTTTTAAAGTATATAATTGTACATAATCTAGCCAATTTGGATAACCCTATTCTTGAAAACCGATTATTATTTACTGGAGAACCCAATGTTCAGTGCTAGTTTTCTCTACAGTAATATGGTATCCCAACAAAATCAGTGGACAACCATTTGAAGTGAGTAGATCATCCACTACAGGTCTTGCAGAAAAAAGTTATCTTTAAAGCACTTTTCAATTTTTGCTTGCAAAGGGGTTCAACTTTGACATCCTACGATATTATCTCAAAATGCTCCAGTAAGGCCACAAAGGGTTTTCAAATACAGACAAAAGTTATAACAGGATAACAAATGTATAGTCTTGTCATTGTAGAACTTAAAACAGGCTGTCCAAGGTTACTTAAGCATGATGTTTTCCTTTCAAAAACTGCACCACACCTGTACATGGCATGTGTCTGGTATTGTAGCACAGCTGCATTAAAAGTCCACTCTAGTTTTCTCCGCCTTAGTTCATTAGAAATTGCTTTTGCTCCCCCCCCCACCTCCCCTTAGTTCATTAGAAATTGCTTTTGGATACACTGTAGTTCCGGTAACTTTTCTAACCTGTAGCTGCATATATGATTTCTGGCTGACGCAGCTTGCTCTCATAGGTCACATGACCTGCTCTCTGATTAGCTGGAAATCATTGTGCTTTTGATTCTGGCAGGAAGTGTGTCTCTCTCTGCATTCCTCTTAGATTGACTTTGAACCTCACATTGGAATGCATAGAAAGCTCTACTACCAGGTCACACAGCCGTGCTGTGTATTTCAGCAATTCAGAGTGCAAGTGACATGACCCAGTGGCAGCAGTGAGAAATCCTGTAGGCAGCTGCAAAATTACTGGTTCTACAGTGTACCTTGAAGCAGTTTCAAACAAACTAAAATAAAAAAAAAAACTGGAGTGGTCCTTTAAAGTAAATAGGGCTGCTCCGTAATACCAGATACAACCCATTTACAGGTATGGTGCTGTTTTTCAGTAAAAACAGCCATGTTTTTCTGACCCAGGACCACCACTTTGGTAAACTGAGACTTTTTTAATTCCCATCTTGAATAAACCAATCTTTTTATTGTACAGGTGGCCGTGAAAGTCATTGATAAGAAGAAAGCCAAGAAGGACACCTATGTCACCAAGAACTTGCGCCGCGAGGGTCAGATCCAACAGATGATTCGACACCCCAATATTACGCAGCTGCTGGATATCTTGGAGACGGAGAACAGTTATTATCTGGTTATGGAGCTGTGTTGTGGAGGGAACCTCATGCATAAAATTTATGAGAGAAAAAGACTGGAAGAGCATGAGGCAAGAAAATACATCCGGCAATTGATTCAAGCCGTGGAACATCTGCACCGCGCTGGAGTTGTCCATAGGTGACTTTTTAAGTTTCATGTTGTATTTTTGAAGTTGAAAATGTATAATCGAGATGGTATAACTGACAGTCCAGGCCAGGGTCTTTGCTAAGGCAATGGAAATCGGGTCTCTACTTGACCATTATGAACATTAACCTTATAATATCTGCCTACATTACCATGAATTAAATGTTACATATTAATTAAAAACTTAATTGAAGCATTTTCTTCTATAGTAGCCAGGGGATTAGACGTGGTGATTCGATGTTGTTGAATTCCGTCTATTAAATCTCTGTATCATTACTGTGCCTTTAATGATGAGATGTCTCACTGACCCCTGATACTATAAAGCCTCTAAATTATTGTCTAAGCTGTACCTTTCCTTTACTTTTTAACTAAATTTTTTTGGCATAAAAAACAGATGGTGCATAGTAGAAAACCTTAGATAATAGTGTCAAAAATAAGAGATTGTGGTTTATAACCAGTTTTTTCCCAGCAAGTTGTATTCTTCATTAAAATTGGAGAATAAGGCTTGGTTCACATCTGCATCAGAGGTTCTATTCAGAACCTACGGGATATGGCTACGGGATAAGCTATGGGATCTGTTTCACAATGGACACCCAAGGCGCCCGACGTACCCTATCCCAATGCTGAGAGGGAAAAATTAGCAACCTGAATAGAACTTCCAACGCGGATCTGAACCTATCCTAAGATGAAAAATAGCATGATGTGTCTAATGCCAAGTAGATTTCCTCTTTGCTACTGTCGACACAATGCCAGTCATACGAGATAGGATGGCTGGTAAAGACACACTGCCTAACAGCCATATACTTACTGTATATATGAGGTTGTCAGACAGTGCTTTCTTAGGAACCAGTTCATGTTAGGTTTTGAAATTGAAATAATTGAACAGAATTTTAAAAAAAATTATAAAAAAAAAACGGCCCCACAAGTGTCCACAGGTTATGTATGGTAGCACAGCTCAGACCCATTTACATTAAAGGAACTGAGCAGCAATACCAGACCTAACCTATGGTCAAAATATATAAATATATATATAAAATATAATATATAATAAAAATATATATATATAATATAATATATATATATATATATATAATATATATATAATATTTGTACTCTTGGACAGTCCTTTAAGCCTAAATTGATAGCTAGCGGGCTTGATACTAAGGAAATTATTCTAAAGGTTCAAACTTCCATATAAATAGACCCTAGTTGTAAGTTATTGTCTCCAAACATGGCTTTAAATGGAGTTGTCTTCTATTGGAGTTATGAGGTCTATTCCTGTCTCTTTAATTGAACCCATTAAAGGGTCATCTGGTATTGTGGTGGGCCAGTCCGGTCATAGATATAGAGCTAGTTTGTGCCCTTGTGTGTTTTAGGCTATGTCAACACACCAAACTGAAAAGCCAAAGCCATTTTCTTTACAGAGGCGTTTTGATTCTGATGCAGTTTAGCTCCATTGTAATGGGGTTAACTGCTCATGAGAATGAACAAGTTCATTCTTTTTTCCACACCATGGATTTCAACTGTGTGGACTACAACTATGACTGGCCATTCAAATGGCCGTCTGTTTACACAACTTTATGCCAAGGAAATCAAGATCCATCCAGTGTACAAGCCCTTAGGGTGTGTTCATACTGAGCTTTGTCCTCTTTGATGGTCTACTATCCTTGTGATTGGCACAAAAAGTGTATACCTCCAAGATGTAGAGCAACTGTAGTCCAAAAAGGTCTACATTTGCTCCGTTGTTCTCTGTTGGGCATGCCTTTGCATCTATCGGGGTACTTTTTTTCACGGTATCCAGATGGAAACCACCCATGGAGAGCAAAACATGGTGTGAACACACCCTTAGACTAATAAAAAGTAGTCACTGCTTTCCAGTTATCTTCATTGTGGTTTAGAACATCTCCATTTTTAAGGTCATGAATTGATGAATGTGAAGGTCAGTAGACTTGCATGGTGGTTGCTGATGGGTTGACACATGTTTACTCTCTATCAAAGCTGAGGTCTATTTATAGACGGACACAAAGGCAGATAATTGCTCTGCGATTAGAGCCCATTTGATATGTTTTGTTTCTTGTTTATGCCGTTATTTACCTTTAAAACGGCACAGGACAATTTGAGTTGTCGGAAACGTTTGCAGCTCCCCTCAGCAGAAATCTCTGAATGAATGAATGAGTGAGTCACACATATTGTTTGCTGAAGGATCACAACTTTCTGTGAAGATTTCATTATTCATACGTTTCTGCTGGAAAAAATGCATGAAAGACAGGGGATAAAAATACAATGGGAGAGCAGTCACGACACAACAAGGATTTACCTGGCTCCTTTGTGTAGAGGATGAAGTTATAAATAGGATCATACAGAAGGGACTTTGTGAAATAATATTCTGGGAGACAAGAAAAGCTCTGCTCATTCTGAATGCATTTCTGAATTCTCAAAGAGACATAGGAAGGAAAGTTCACAGACCTCAATTTGCTGGGCTGCATTGAGGAATTCTACTTTTATTAAGTAGCTTTACTCTCTAAAAATAAGAATCTCCAGTACATACAAGTCCTTGAGTCGTCCTTTGGTGTCAAGATCTTCAAAATCATATTTAGGTGTTTCATAAAAGAACATTCAAGGTAAAACAGACCTCTAGTGTTCTAGACGTTAAAAATGCCATCCGTGTAGACTCATGCCTATTTGTAGATCAAACAAACTTAAAGGGAATCTGTCCCCAATTTTTT
Organism: Phyllomedusa bahiana; assembly: GCA_025379985.1. Lineage (NCBI taxonomy): Eukaryota > Metazoa > Chordata > Amphibia > Anura > Hylidae > Phyllomedusa > Phyllomedusa bahiana. The sequence goes on from JAODAL010007109.1 coordinate 104,950, forward strand.
TTTTTTTCTAAATAAACAAAATACTGATCCATATAATTTTTCTTTTTAGTTTTTTTTTATTTTCTGATTGTAGATTTCTCAATTCTGTTGACTGTATAGGATTAAGGGGGCAGCCATCTTGTCTGAGCTGCTTTTAACAGCAGCTATATGGACATAGGAGCCTGTGAACAGGAGCAGACCCATTGACTTCTATAGGAGTTTTCTAGGCATGCTGTAAGACTTGGGAAGAAGCTGTAATCTATGTAAAAAGTTGGCAGTGAGTGTTCAGTTTCCCTGCAGGGAAAATGGAGCATTACTCAGAGCACATTCTAAACAATGGGCAATCTGTATAATGCAGGACAGGACATGTCCTCCAGAGACAGAGATGCTCTTTGTAACCACCCTTGGTTACTACTTTCCATTGTGGCCAAAAGATAGGGTTCCTTGACATAGGACACCTTTTACTATCTTAGAATTCCTTACTGTGATATATAAGGATAGGTCTCTAAACCTGAAGACCCCTTTAAGTGCCTAAGAGTGCATAAAAGGCTGCAGCAAAGAAATACTTGAAATAACTATAGAAGTAAATACATTAATATGAGGCCATGATGAAAAATGTAGAATGCACATAAATAGAAAATCCTTTTGTAAAGTGTTTCAGCAAGAAGCCAGAGCGGCATGTAAGCCGGAGACACGTGATGATGTGCAGCCCACGGGCAGCATCACATATAACAGGAACTGACAAATGCATTCTTCTCCGTGCAATTACTGTCTGATTGCTGAGCCTTCTCCTCGGCACCATTAGCGGTAGACGAGCGATGCTCACTTCTCTCTCTGTGAAATGCTTTATTCAGGGGCAAAAGTGTGCAAGCGTCACCAGAGGCATACTAAAGCTAGGACTCCAGAAGAAAGAAAAAGCAATGGTAGTCCTTATACCTTCTCATGCTGCTTCACACCGCCACTGTATAAGTGAGACACATACTTCTATATGATGCATTGACAATTTATTTGTTTTGGCTTGTTTCAACAAAATGGATTACTATATCCAATAGTCACATATGCTTAAAGGGGTGGTCTCACTACAAGGATTGCTTTTTATGGTAAAGATCTTGCTAAAAGAAGTCACTGCAATATGTGTCCATTAACAGTGTCCTACCTATTCCTAGATATCTACTCTTGTATGGGCTGCATCAGCTCCTCAGGTCGCTATAGCTACAGACCTGTTTGATCTATCCTGATAGGCTGCCAGGACTGGTTGCTATAGCTACAGACCTGGCTTCTACTGCAGCCTAGTAGAAGCCAGTAAACATACCCCTGAATTCAATGTGAAACCAAGAAAACAGGACTGAGGTAAGATGAATCAATGTAGTGAGATAACCCCTTTAAAGGATACAGTATATTTCCAGATTATTACATATGACGTTTCGGCAATTCTGCTTTTATTAAAGGAGTATTCCCACCATGGACTGTAAAGGCATATCGCTATTCTATGCCATAAAAGTCTGATGGGGATCTACCTCTATTTGACATACGGACCCCAGAAAGTCTCGGCTCATGAGGATCAGTCAACTCCTTTAAGATACCTCTGAGACTGAACTTTAGCAGGACTGGCCGCCCCGATAATGACTAGCAATTTCTCCCATAACCTAGAGAAGCCTTTATGCCTTGATGATAATGACTTGTAATCTGCACAGTCATTAATTGTTGTCTTTCCCACAGAGACTTGAAGATTGAAAATCTGTTACTAGACGAGAACAATGACATCAAGCTTATCGGTATGTACATTTTTTAATGAGCCTTCCATTAACATTGTACCCCTAAGTTGTCTCTTGATCTGTCTAAGAAGAGATTACACGTTGTCTCAATGGAGCCTATGTGCCTCTTTTGTATTCCGCTTCCCCTTCCGCCCTCTCCTGCCAAACCTCGCTGCTGACTGAGCAGTTAGTTGCCTGTGAAGTTGTGCGCCCCGTCATTAATTGATGGAGGCTGTGAGTCACAAATTAACAGATGGGAAATTTTTTCCCAGAAATTACAGCATTTAACTTGAGTAGAAAAGTTAAAAAATGTATTACAAAGTGAATTTTCTTCATCCAGAATCCAATGATTTAGAAATGCTAACAGCCCGGAATTTGCTTCAGTACCTTATACTTGTTATTGAGTTTTGTATACTTTTCTACAAGCATTTGACAATTTGTCAACCGTCTGGTATTCATAGAATACTAGAATTTTGTTGTATGTATATATGGGAAGCTCGCAGGAACCAGGCAACCATTATGTAATCTATATTTGCAAATATCTACATTTGATCACATACGTCTATGACGTTTGATGCCTGCATAGGTCACTCATTCTTTTTCTATGGTTACATGCAAGAGTATGCTTGACACACATTATTGTATGTATGTAACTTTCACCCACAGTTGTTTGTAATTATTGGGTCCTTCACATCTCCCCGATACATGTACCTGGAGGAGATCTGTCACCATCGAAAACATGTTGGGACAGCTTGTTGAGGGACTACTGTGGTGTTGATAGTATACTGGAGGGTGAGGTTCCTGACAGGGACGCTCTTATCGGAGCGACCACCCTGGATTTTTAGGATAGGGGTAGCTTATTAGTGCTAACTCCTTAATGTCTTATATGGGTAAGGTTTTTGTCATGATCTTTCTGTCTCGATCTTGCAACCTGTTTTGATTTACATTTGGAAGGGATCTGTGCGGAGCCAGAGGTTCATGTATCTTTGATTCTTTTATTTTTGAGACTTAATAAATGTTATGTTTTATGATTTTCCTTTTTGTCGTTTCGTAATATTAATCAGGGACCCCTAGTGGCATAAATCTTGCCATCAGAAATTATGTTTTAGCCTTTGCATCCAAAAATGTTCTACCAGTGCCCAACTTCTGGATATCTTTCTATGGATGTCTATAGAGTGGTCTCCTGAAGTCTTTAGAGATTTGTTCACCCATTTAATATACACAAAATATTAAATTGCAATATGGCAGATTGTTATGTACAAAAATTATCTAAAATTAGGACTTTTTGAAATGTGTTAATTTTAGGATATTGAATCTAATGGGAATTCAGTGAGAAATTGCAGCAATATCTGATACTAGCCTCAATAGTGCAGTAATATAGTAAATGATTAAATAGATAAAATAGTTGTAAGCCAAAACTTTCCCGCCCGTCTTGCCTCGAGGTGGCACAGACACATCACATTCTGTTTACCTTTGCACATTGCACAATACTTGCCATTTTTTTAGACAAAGAACATATATGAAATATGTTTGGTTTATTATCATAGTATATGTGTATTTGCAGATTTTGGATTGAGCAATTGTGCTGGAATCCTTGGTTATACGGACCCATTCAGTACACAGTGTGGAAGTCCTGCCTATGCTGCTCCAGAGCTCTTGGCACGGAAGAAATATGGACCCAAAGTGGACGTCTGGTCTATGTAGGTATTTTTAGTTTTGTGTAGATTGATATGAAGCAATATGGCTTGTGGTCTAAATTATTATTCTTGTTTTTTTAAGTTATTAGACTTTCCAATTAATAAGTATTGGTCCTACAAGACTTTTGTTTTTGGAAAGTCTGTTAAAATCCGTCTAAAACTGCAGATATTTTCTAAAAAATAGCCTTATGATTCCACCATCCACAAGATCCAAATTCACAATTTCTCACTGCCCCATATCATCCACAGTAATCTATTCCTCGTACCTCACCTTTGTCAATGACATGGGTACAGCTGTAGATGGTAAGCCTGCCTTGTAGTTTTGACCATGACCAAAATCAATGATTTGAACATTCCTACCTTTAGCAATGATAAATCTTGTCACATAAAATGATAATCTTGGACTAAGAAATAAATCAGAACATCAAAAAACATTTTTTTGTCCCATAATAATCAGTGCAACAATTGGAACAATTCTTTGTGTAATATGGTTTTCCATGTCTCTTCTTGTCAGATGAATATAGCAACACTAAGCAAATCGTTGGAGACTAATCTTTGAGTCTATGTCTACCTTAAATGGTATTTTTCGGCCCTGGAAACAAGATAAAGCTGCCATACATCGTTGACTCTATCTTAACACTTGCATTGGAATGTAGATTAACAGACCTTTGCCAGTGTTCTTGACCTTTCGCTTGGATAGATGTCCTTCACCAGAACTTAGCTTTTCATTACTACATGCAAAGCTTGATGATGATAATGAGTAACCCAGCTGCCCAGCTCTAGCTAGCCCACAAATAACCACAAGTAGTAGCATGATATGCCAACTTCTGGTTTGAAATAACAGAGGCACATATGGGCGCCAAATGGGGGGTTAGTTTGGGCCATGCCTGGTAACATAAGTCAATTAGACCATTCAATATATTATTGTGGTAGGGGTCTTTATGACATGTTCATATTGTCCTTGTAGATGGTTCCACCACCCACTTTCTATAGAATTTGGGCCAAAAAAAAGCCAAATTTTCCAAGTGTGAAAAAGTTTGTTTGGGATAATGTCCAAGATGCCCATGAGTGATTTTAGACTTTTTGAGAACTTTAATAAAGTGCTTTAAAAAAATCTTCTCTCAGATGTAATGATTTTTCCTATGATAATCAAAAATCTGATTCTTTGACTTTGACTTTAACATCATTTTAAAAATACAGAGTCAATATCACCTCCATGGTTTGGGCAACCTATTTTATGTAGGTTGGACATTCCTGCATATGCACACCTTCATAAAATGTGCACACCCTACTTAAAATGTCTTAGGTATCCTATCGCTTGAAATTATTTCCTACCATTTTTTGTTTAAAGAGTACAACATTGCATCTAAACAAATATAAAATAGACTTAAAATAGTTAATTGTTGAAATGGTATTACCGTTTCATGCATGCAGCTCCTATGCAGACCGATGTGTTTCCATGGTAACAGACTACAAACCCTGTGTAGCCTGATCCTACAGTCATCTTTCTATTTGCGCCTCACTTCTTAACTTAAATGTATACAATATAAATCAGGCATCCTCAAACTGCGGCCCTACAGTTGTTGGTAAACTAAAATTCCCATCATGAATTTATATAATCTATAACAGTGGGAGTTTTAGTTTTCCAACAGCTGCAGGGCCGCAGTTTGAGGATGCCTGATATAAATGGAAGTATGATTGCATGATCAGACTACTCAACGTTTGTACTATGCCACCATGTAGACACATAGGTCTACATAGGTGCTGCATGCATGAAACGGTAATACCATTTCAACAAGTTTTAAGTCTATTTTATAATTTTTTAGTTGCATTGTTGGACATACTCTTCAAAATTTAGGACAAAAATATAAGGCCACATGTATGAAAACTGTTTAAGTCTAAAACTCACTCTTTTGCCCATAGTAACCTATGGGCAAAAAAGTGAGTTTTAGACTTAAACAGTTTTCATACATGTGGCCCATATTGTCCAAAAATGGGTATTTTGGTCAAAGTAAAGGCCAAAGTACTAAGTACACAGTGACATGAGTCTCAAACAAATTCTGGTATTTCTGCTTAGGTGCCAAAGGGCTAAGTAGAAGGAGGCTTGTTTGTGACCTGCTGTGTATCTAGTTATTCTGTCTACCCAGCCCTAACCTACTGTTCACTATTTTTGTTTTTCAAGTGGAGTTAACATGTATGCCATGCTGACTGGCACGCTGCCATTCACTGTGGAGCCCTTTAGCCTGAGAGCTTTGTATCAGAAGATGGTAGACAAAGCCATGAATCCATTACCCTCCCACCTCTCTCCTGGTAAGTAGTTCCACATCTCAGAGGCCATTCATAAGCTAGCGCCATGGAGCACTCACATGTTGCTCCACACTTTCTCTGACTAAAGGTTGCTTGTTTCTCAGGCCAAGTTCAAGAGCACTTTCCATAATGTCAGTAATACTGCAAGAAGGGAAAATTAGCCTGCATAAAATCTCCAGTATTTTGTGTGAAAACGCCTGCAGTGCCTGTTCTGTAAAGCTGCTAGATTGTGAGCTGGGACTTTCAGGGTGGATTTTCAAATTAACACCCTTCCTGCACATACAGAAAGGCCCCGAATATATTCCCCTGTGAGTTGTTGTAGATTTGGTTTTATAAATCATGTCAAATGGCCAAAGGCAACATAAATAATTAAGAAAAATATTAAAATTACTAAGCAATCTAATGATGTAGTGTATGAATATGGTAGCACAGGCTTTTGTAAAAGGAAGTGAATAATCTAAAGACAGTTTAGGTTTCATATAACCTTTTATATGTTAAATTGGTCTTCTCATAATAGAAAAACCCCTTTAATTTGAGAGATGATGGGGTGATCAGCTGATTGCCACAGGTCCAGCTCCTGGCACATGCAGTAGCTGCTATAGTATTGCATGTGCCAATGCAAATGAATGGTTGTCCATGTAATACATGGATGGCTCAGGTCCACCAGATCGAGAGAGTGGGAGACCCCCATCTTTCACATACATATGCCCCAGGATTCTTAAGATGAGACAACATAAATTCTCTCTATAAAGAAATACTTGATCCTTGGGGGTGGATTTTGGGGTAAATTTTCAGTTAACAACCCATGGTCATCCTATGTATGCACAGACCAGGTAAACACTGGAAGAGCCATTTTAAAGGGACATTAAACCTTGTACTGGTTATAAAAGTGCAGTATTATTATAAGAGCAGCCAGCATTGCCCAAACAAGACAAGATACTGGTACCAAGGGCGCTCTAAAATAAATAATAATAATAATAATTCTTAGAACCAGAAATAGAAGATGAGGGAAAGGATATTTCGGGTTCTCCTCTTACATTGAGAAACTCTATAACTTGCTTCTCTCCAGGATTTGACTGATAAGAATAGATTCCATTCAACTGCAAGAAATAGAGTTAGAATTGATAGCAGGTTTACTGTCTCTTTTTCCTGCATTTTTACGAAAAACTTTTACTTTTATGGGGCTGGAGGAATATCTTATTCTTAATATAAAATAGGAAGACATCTTAAAGATCCTAGCCATCTGGGATCACTATGCGGAGTAGGATTCCAGGAGAAGTTTTGGTAACACAATTGTTTTATTTTTCAGCTGCTATTAATTTCCTCCGATCTCTGCTGGAACCTGATCCTTTGAAAAGGCCAAACATCCAGCAAGCACTGGCAAATCGATGGCTAAATGACAACTATCATGGAAAAGGCATTCACACGTATCCAAACAGGTAAATTCATCAAACTGTGCATACAACATATAGCCAGAATTGTGTACTTTAGGTCAGTGCAGGATTTTTGAAGCTCTACATCTCATGAAACTTTAAAGCGGTGTTCCCACCATGCATTTTGAAGGCCTATTAATAGGACAGGCCATCAAATTGTGATGGGTGCGGGTACCACCTGTGGGACCTGCACCTATGTCAGGAATGGGCCTCCGAAAGTCTCCATTCTGTTCAATGGGAGTTCTGAATACAACCAAACCCACCGCTCCCCTGTACTGGGAACTTCTATAGAACAGAATGGAGACTCAAGGACAAGCGTGACCTGATACTTTTGGGGGCCAAAAAAAAGACAAATTTGGCAAGTGTGAAAACGTTTGTTTGGTATAATGTCTAAAGTGCCCATGGGTGATTTTTAGACTTTTGAGAACTGCAATAAAGTACTTTAAAATAAAATAGGTGTGGGAGTTGCACCTGTCACACTTTAATGGCATAGCCTATTGAAATGCTATCAAACTGCATGGGGGGTGGGAATATCCCTTTAAATGATATTGTTAAGAAAGTAGTAAACCATAAAATGACCTAAATGCTTCTGTAGACACTCACTTTAAGTCTAATATTTGCATAGCACTTATGCAGAATAGTGTGACCCGATGATCTCTGGGCAGTCAAGGTCTACGGGGCATCTAGTTGGTCAATAAAGATTCCTAATGTCTGTGACATCTCTTCCTATTTGTAAAGACTTTAAACTGTGTTCATCTTGTTGACAATTAATTCAACGTCCTTAAGGTTAATTACACCTTATCGACTTCACGCTTAGGACATTAGCTGTTGCTTTTATTCCTGACATTGGTTGTGATGCTAACCTCTAGCTAGCCACTAGATATGTCTGTGGATCCCACTGATGTTTATGAGACTCCCCAATAATCTGGTGTTTATGAGGTCTCTAAACAACTGCAGGAACCAAGAATGGAGCATGGTGGATTTTTTCCAGTTTGAGAGAAGCAGCATCTGGCAACTGCTTAGTTTCCCAACATATCTCCAATGTGCATGTTAATAGCTGAGTCTTGCTCCATAGCTATTAAAACGACCGAGCCAGCCAACAATGAGGCCTGCTAATATTGCAGTTATATGAGAGTTAGTTGTGACCAAAATTGGCATCTAGTTCGGGCCTCAAATATTCAATTCCATTTCTGGATTGTTCAATAGAAGTAAACCTGGAAGGAAAACGCGCTCATGAATTACTGTGGTGTAATCTAAAACTAGGAACGTACACACACAATCACTCCAGCTTTCCACATCTTGCTGGTCAATGAGGCGAATCGGCAAAAGACTAATTTAGCTGAAGAGGCAATCATTAAAAACTCCTCTTCTAAACAGGCAAAAGTCCTTGACGGACGGAGAGCTTTGCTTATGTAATGAAGTAGCTGGGGATACAGATGCAGCAGAGGTAAACTTATCATATTGCAATATCAAAATAGGGTGGACAAAAATGAAGTGTGCTACATGCATCATGATTGCGAGTGAATACTATGGTCACATTGACCGTTTTATGGCCATAAAAGCCAGATCTTACCATACAATGGGCTGTGGGATCATGTGAGGATGCAATATTAACTCAACTATTGCATTGGATGCAATGCGGTAAACAATAGTTGCTTGAGGTACAGTCCTGAGATCCAGAATAGTGGTGGGTAATCCATTCTGCAGTCTAGAAAGACAATGTTTGGTCTGCACATCCCAAACATTTTTTTTTGTTAATGAGCATAGGTGCACGCTGGTGTTGCAGTCACATACAAACATAATCCAATATCGGCAGCACACTACTACCGTAGCACTAAAAAAACAATCAAAAAGAACATAGGAATTTTTGGAAAAGCATTTCTGCTACTTTGAACACATAAAAAATTTGAGGGTCTTAGTGTACATATTTGATGAATACTGTATAAGCCCACCTGTCATTGGCAAGGCAACCTCAATATAGGTGGAAACCTACGCTATATGTTACCTTTCTTGGTGCCTGTTCAGACCTCCACATTTCAGGGAGAGTAGATTCTAGCTACAAGCTACTCTGCATTATCCATTCTGCAGGTCAGCACAGCAATAGCATACCATTATTTATTGGGACTGGCTAGCTAGCAAGTAAAAAAAATAGAGTGTGACACAATCTCTTGGGCCCCAATGCATAATCTGTTCCATTTATAATCGAGGACTGGATGTAGAGGCAGCACACATATTGAGAAGGGATGAACTTGGGTGCCAGGGATGCCCCATCTGGAATACCATCAATATAATATATGAAGGATAGGAATGGTCAGAATATGTAAGCAGTCCAGGATTTCTATTACAGCCAACCCTAAAGAAGAGCTTTCATGCCCGAAACATTGCTACTCTGTCTGACATAGTGGATATGTATTTTATCATGACATAGAAAATGAAAGAACGTTTGCTATTGATTGGAAGTGCTGATCACTCCTATTTTTCATGATTTATAAGAATGTGGCAAGGGTGCCATTGGGCTAGATACCACTGCTACTACTGAAACCCCTGTGGTTACCCTCCTGCCTTGAACAGAATCTGTGACATCTCCTGACATGTCTTTTTAGTAAATGCTTTTGTTCTCTGTGAAATAATCCTGGAGCCTCTTATATCTCTGTGTTGTGCTGTTCCTCTGTTATTCCTTCCAGGAATGTGTTACTGAATCAGTCAGCTGGGTGTTACTATTCCAGTGGTCAAAGGGGTGTGTTCTGTACACACTGACTCTGTCAGCACTGATTGGATGATATCAGACTGTGCAGAGACTCAACCCCAATTGGTAACACTCATCTGACAGACTGGTAATGAATTTCTAGGAAGAATAACAGAGGGAGAGCACAACATAAAGATCTAAAGACAGATGCTCCAGAATTGTTATTTTATGGAGAACACAAAAATCTGCGAAAACAAACCTATCACAGGCCACAGGTCCTCTTTAAGATAATGACCATAATCTCCACATGTGAGCACACACTACTACTGTGAAATGTAACAGCTCCCCTGCACTAACACAACAGACCCTGATCCATTGAAATGCAGCCTTGTCAACAAGTCAGGGATTTCTCTTTGCATACAAACAAAGCTGCAACAATTAGCAATTGCCAATGCTCACCTCCAAAGGTTTCTTCAAGCACAGCATGTCCCCTCCTTGTGTAATGGAAGCTCTTTATGGTGAAAGTCTGCTACTCTTTTAATTGCTGCATAATGGGATTAGCAGGGGTCCTTAATCCCTCATAGATTTTTTTCCACAGCGGGCAATGATTTATAATATTTTGTGGTTTATTAAACACTCCGGACCCTTGCAGTGCCATTTATATGCCAATTAAAAGCAACGCTGTGCAGAAAACTTTGGTTCTAGCATTGCTTATGTCTTTTTTTTTTTTTTTTTTAAAGCTGGGTGACCATCAATGTAAATGACAATACAGGATCGGTTACATCTGTTTTTAATGGCTTCTCCAGTAGTTTCCAGCATTGTCAATGGATAATCTGCCTAGTTAGGTAGGGGCATAGGTTGCTACACAAGACATACATGGTTTCCATGACATTTATATTGGTTGTCACCCAGCTTTCCCAAGATTAGATATAACCAAATAAATTTTTACTGGGAAGCTGAATATTTTTAGGCTTTTTCTCCACTGCACGCAAAAACGACTGAAACCAGGTCTCATAGAATTTAAAGGGGTTTTGCCACAAAGTAAAATTGACGTGGGAAGCTTGCAAATGAAATAACATACAGAATTGCGAAATCTACAATCAGAAAATAAAAAAAAGCTGAAAATATGGATCAGTATCATGTTTATTTATTTAAAAAAAATTACGACACATTCCCTTTTGCCACAAAGTAAAATTGACGTGGGAAGCTTGTAAATGAAATAACAAACATTTTCACCATTCATTATTATTAAAAATTCTGTACAGTTTTTGTTTTAGCTGCTACTTTAGTGATCCATTGTTTACAGCTCGTCTTCAGGGGATACGACCAGGGCTGAGAGCTCCTCAGTCCTGGTCGCACATGCTCAGACATCACTTCCCCCCTCAGACAGCTACTGAGTGTTCAAACCCCAGGTGCTGTCATTCTACTCTTGTCCTCTGTACTCCTTAGTCAAACTGTGCAAATAAATAAAAAAGAAACCTCAATCAGGTTTGTGCATTGATAAAGATAAAAAAAAAACCCACAGGTTTGGTTCCTGCAGGGATTTTAACCTAGGACCCTTGTGCCTGGAGGCAAAAAACTTTACCTCTCAGCTATTCACAATGCTTTACATAAACAGACCTTTCTTTGACTACAAAGAGGAAAGGCCTGGTGATGTCATCCTGCTGGGTCACATGATATGCAATTCAAACACATCACACACTCCCCCTTCTGGGCACACAGAGCTGAAGAGCTGGATACAGGAGGTATGAAATGAGATTGTGGCAAAACCCCTTTAATAGTAAAAACGTTCTGTAGTCTCCACAGAACGTTTTTTGCTGCTCGTTTTTTGAAACATGTTGCAAAAAATGACTGAGCGTTGCAGAACATTTTTTGGGTGCTTTTTTTTGCAGAAATGCATAGCATTTCTGCGAAAGAAAGCATGTACAAAATGTGGCAAAATTGACGTTTTTTCAGCAGCTTTTGACAGGCAGTGGATAAAAAACTCAGTTTTGTGAACATTTTTAGGATTTGGTTTTATCCAATGCCATGTAGTCATAGCCTTAAAGTTTTTAAGATCATTTGAAGATCTCTAGTGTCTATAAATGTCTGTGAATTTTCATTTTCTTGTATAACATCATGTCTGAGGAAGAGAGCGAGTACTCTCGAAAGTTCACCATTAAATATACTCAGTTAGCACCCAAATTTCCTTTTCCAAGCATATAATGCAGTGGCCACTACATAGGAACCGTAAGAGTATATGCCAGCCATATAAATGAATGGCCATTAATGCACTGGATGGGCAAGCTGGAACCTCCAGAGAAGCTTTCTGCTCCGTTATGATGTCCACGTGCCTTAATAGGACATATAAACTGGGGTTTTATATACCTGTAGTAGAAGAGGACAATATTAGGTGGAGATTTTGCAATATTGGATAGACATGTTCTTTAACTTAGAGAACCATGCAGAGTCCAGTATGGAGAAGTGTTGGATATCACACATGCGGTAGTGGTCACGAAAACATCTGCTTTTTAAGGAGATTACTAGCTTAATGAGGGAGCAATAGGTCATGAGAAGTTGTCCAGAATGCCTTAAGGCAGTAACCGAGAATACATCATTACCACTCAAGTCTCATGTTGATAATAAGTTTACGTTAGACAATTATCACATGAAGGTCCCTTTAATTATTTAATAATCACATGACTACATAAGCCGGGTTCACAGGGATGACCTCTTATCTGTTCTTGGTGGGTGGTAAGGACTTCTGCCCTGGGCACCATCTAGATGGATGTTCTACATTGTGTTATACTCCACATATTAAAACATACTACAAACTTAATTAGTGGTACAATTAATTAGTCTGTCTGGACCATATCTGGTTGTCTCATGGAATTCGATGTTCGATGAGTAGTCTCCAAGTTCTTACACCCCTTAGAGCATATGTCAAATTTATTGCCCACACAACAGATCTGGTCTACCATGTCTTTTTAAGTGGCCAGTTAGAGTTTAGACACAGCGGGCAGGGATGGACCAGTTTCAGACACAGAAGGATCGCCTTTTTTAACTTTCCCAAGAGGACACAGACAGTGCTTGGCAGTGGAAGTGACGCCAGCACAGGGAGTGGGTGCCATCTTGGATTCAGAGCTCTGGTGCACACGACCTCATCGCTCTGTTCAACAACTTTAGGAGGTGACACAGCTCTGACAGCCCTATCCAGGCTACCATAGCTAGTTTCAAAGGTCCTTAAACAACCCTTCAAGGGCAAGCATAATGTTGGGGTGGTCCTTGGTGAATTTGGGTTTGGTACCATTGCCTTAGATGATGTATTCAAACATTCTGGTCATATCACAGTTTGTAGTAGCAAAAATTGAAGTAAAAAAAGTACAAAGTGACCACAAAAATTAAATGTACCCTGATGTGCAAATAGACATGGGAGAAAAAAATTGGCAGATGGATGGCCCGTGTACGACCATGGTGTTGTGTTCAAATCTGTATTTGCAGTGTCAGTTATTAGCTGTGGGTGTGCAATAACTGAGATAGTTAAAAGCAAAGTGGTTTATTATAAAGATGTATTCCGATTTGCTGGGTTTGTGGTACCTTTTACCTTGATTTCTGCAACAAGTCACCGCAGTGTTATTGGCGGAGTTTTGCTATATGTTTTTGGAAGCTATTGGCCAAAATATGGAAAAAAGTACTTGCAGTACTCACACATTTTTCAGCTGGTAGTTATAACCCAAGATCTCTGCTTTCACTTTGTGGTTCTTCTTGTTTTTTTTGGGTGTTTTCACATGATCATCTTTATAAATGCAATTTTTAAAGCCAAAACCAAGAATGGATTGAAAACAAGAAGAAGTCTCAGTCTTTCCTTAATATGTGTCCTCCATTTATGATCCATTCCTGTTTTGGCTTCAAAAACTGCAGTTATAAAGCAGAACAAGTGAACGTAGCCTTACAATGATTTCCAAACTTCTGCAGCCAAACATCAGAGTTTTTGGTAAGGCATGGTAATGAAAACAAGAATAAAATCAAAATGCCTGAACTCAACCGGACGTAAAGATTTAGAGAATGAATACTTGGTAGAACCCACTGAAAACATTGAACTCTTCCAATAGTATTGTCTAGTTAGTGATTTTAACCTTGAAATATTTACTAACGTCCATTGTCCTTGTCCCCTCTAGGATTCATCTTGAAGACTTGAGTCAGAGCGTGATCCGTCACATGTCGGAGAAGCTTGGATATAAGCACAGTGATGTCATCAATGTCATCCTCTCTAACCGAGCCTGCCATACCCTTGCTGTTTACTTCCTGCTAAACCGGAAACTGGAGCGTTACTTAATCACTATGAGGGTATGCTTGATTTGCCATCTGGTTTCATGTTTTAATGGGAGTAGTGGGTCTTTCTCGAAAGATGGGGGATTACAGAGTACGATTTAACAGCCATGATTATCGGGATGGTATTTCTCTGTTATCTGCTTCAGAATGTGCAACGCTCTGTAATTAACATCTGTTCTTTCTCATGCTAGAAACCTGACATTAATGACAACGTTTTCCACAAGAACCAGATGCATCCATTAGAAAAATACAAGTCAAATAAGAACTCCTACGAGGTGAGTTCCAGAATCGTCAACAGCGTCTCTTCCTTAGAATGCAATAGAATGCATAGCAAAATATGCTAGGTTTTTTGAGGATAAATCTATTAGTGGGTGTTTATACAGTGGGCTTGGACGCTGAGTCTGGGTGCAGAATTTGCCAGTGTTTAACACTGTGTCCTATGTAAAACCAGCGTCGTCATTCTGAGTATTATCGGCCACTAATAATAAAGTGCCCGAGGCAAAAATCTGAGTTGTTTCCTTGCTAAAATTCTGTGCTACCGTCGTGTGAACCTATCCTAATGCTGCAGAATACCATCATTTAACCTCGTGTAGTAAAACTATCTTGCAGGGGAAAAAAAGAGGCTTTGCTGCCCAATCAGAATTCAGCTGAACACTTGGAAACCCAACTTTTTGTTTTAGACATACCTTTCTCTAAAAGGGGTTGTAAAAGCTAGACGACTCCGTTTAAGAAAGCAACCGGCCCGGTGATCATGCTGGTTGACATGTCTTTTTTAGAAAGGGATATCACAAGGCATTATGGAAAAGGAGCTGAGACGCTCAAACACCCTCTGTTGGATGTAACAAATCCTCAATTTGCTTTTGACCCTCTGGGTCTTTGGAAAGCACTTTTGAGCCACTCATTGCCTCCCACTCAGCCAAGCCAGCATCGCTCTGCTCTGTACTGACGAGGCACAATCAACCCAAAACAGCTGTCTACAGTTTGGTGATGCTGGCTTGGCTAAATATCCCTTTTGCTTTCCAAAGACCCAGTGGGTCAAAAGCAAATTGAGGATTTGTTACATCCAACAGAGGGCGCTTGAGCTTCTCAGCTCCTTTCCCATAATACCTTGTGATATGTCTTTTTTATGCAATACTTGTGTTCCTTGGGAAGTTACAATTCTGGAGCATCTTTCCTTAGATCTCTCTGTTGTGTGGTTCCCCTATTACTCCTCCTAGAAATTCATTACAAATCTGTCAGCTGGGTGTTACCAATTGGGGTGTGTCTCTGTGCAGCCTGACATTGTCCAATTAGTGCTGACAGTGTGTGCAGTGAAACACCCCTTTAACAAGTGGACTGGTAACACCCAGATGACTAATTCAGAACTTCCTTTTTCATTAGGAATAACCGAGGAACAGCACACGATATAAGAGAACAAGAGACTTTATAAGAGAACATTCTCCAGAATGGTTATTTCACAGGGAATGCAACTAAAACAGACATGTCAGGAGATGTCACTTGTCCTCTTTTACAGATGTTGGGGTACAGCATATTTGCCAGCCCTCCCATTTTTTCCCAGAGACTCCTGGAAACCAGGCCACAAACAAGATGGGGCTTAAGCAAACCTTGCCCCAAAATGGAAATTCCTTGGTGGTGGATTGGGCTAAAATCTCCTGGAATTGGGATATAAAAGTTAGGAAAATATAGAGAACCCTTTGCCAGGCCGAATAGATTAAATTGTCGGTAAAAACTACTAATTTGGTGACCAAAATTTTGTGTCAGTCTAAAGGTGGCCATAGAGCTTAGCGAGCTTTTGGCCAAATGCTTGTTCCTTCCATCCTCCCCATACACACATGCTTCTTTTGGACACATTCTCATGTTCTTAGTGGGAAAAGAGGAATAAGTCACTGGCAGACACCACTGCCCGCTGCTTCTCGCTTGAGAACGAAAGCATTGGGCCTGCTGGAGTCCAACATGTCTGACCCTTCTTTCCCTTGACCTCTGCTATTGAGGAAGAGTCAGGACACTCGTATATACGTTAAATGGTTTGCCAATATTGCCAAAATTGTCAGGTTTGAACAACATTACATCCAATGGATTGGCCACCTGTAGTGCAAGTTACCCAAAGGTGAGCATAAATACTCCACTGTAAAAACATGAAAAACTTTTTTACAGTAATTATGTAAACAAACAAAAAAATTACAATCCAAAGGGTGTGAGGCCGTAAATGAATTGATCCGTAAAGTTGAGGCTAATAATTTAGAATATTATCCTGCATTATAATGCACAGGAAAAAGGGCAATGACAGCATTACTGTACGGGGTATCGGTATGTTTACTGCTTCCCATTTTTGTGCAGCGCTGTGGAATATGTTGCCGCTATATAAATATTATCATTAGATAGCAATGCACTTAGGAAAATGAATGAAAGCCTACAATTGTAGAAAGTAAGATGTCAGGATGTTCCGCTCCCATGGATTATGTTGTTCTTTGGGAACAGATAAGGAAACACCTTAGTAAAAGTCTAGTATTACAACCATAATTATTTAGAAAGAGTAGATCCCACCAAACAAGACTTGGTTCAGTGGTTTCCATGCCGACTCAGGATGTAATACAATAGTGGAGTGATGACATGTGTCCGGGCCCTGCCAGATGGAGCGTGTCTCAGCAATGGTCAGGGGAGTCACTTCCTTCTGGATGAAAAGAGTGAAGGGGATCGGAAACTCCTCCTAGGGTTCTGCTTTCTAAAGGAATGAAAGTGGAGGAAGTGTCTGCTTCATGTGATACAAGGAAAGTGCACATCCCGGTCTTTCTCAGTCAGCAGTGCATTAACCTTTGGGCTCCCGGGGCGGATAACTCGTTGCAGACGCTCATAGGAACAATTGTTTGAACAATGATTTTCACATTGACGCAAGAAAAGCTTATTTACTGTAAAATGAAAAGTTCTGCAATTTTCAACTATACTTGTGCTCAAAATTTGTTCCCTTTTTCAAACATTGTGATTTATCTCGTGAGATGGAAAACCCAGCCGGATCATGTCCAAGTGACACAAATTCACAGCTCATTACAAGGGAAGGCTCGAAGGTATTGGAACAAGACCTTTGTGAGCAGGAAATGATCTGGATAGCCTCTGGGAGTAAACAAGATTACTTTTATCCATCAAGCATGGCTCCATCGAGGAAGAACTAAACGTGTACATAAAAAAGTTGCAGAACTTTTTATTTTTATCTTTTATTATAACCTAGTGAGTTCAGAGCCATGCACTGCTGCCTTAAAGAGGTTGTCTCACTACAAGGATTGCTTTTTATGTTAAAGATCTTGCAAAAACAAGTAACTTTGCAATATGTGTCCATTAACAATGTCCTACCTATTCCTAGATATCCCCTCTTGTATGGGCTGCATCAGCTCCTCAGGTCGCTATAGCTACAGACCTGTTCGATCTCTCATGATAGGCTACCAGCGCTCGTTGCTATAGCTACAGACCTGGCTTCTACTGCAGCCTAGCAGAAGCCAGTAAACACACCCCTGAATTCAAAATGAAACCAAACCAGGAAAATAGGACTGGGGTAAAATGAATAAATGTAGTGAGACAACCCCTTTAAGTCATTTCAGGGCCCCATGAAGCATCTGGGACTCCTACCTATTACTAGTTCCTATCTTGTGCCATATCAGTGAACCCCCTTTTTTTAATTTGATCGGGGGTACTCCCCTGACAGAGGTACTGCCATTACAGCCCTGCTGACGCCCCTCTAGATGCGGTCCACATTGCTTAGTTGCTGTAGGGTCTCCGAATGTCTTTTCTCTATTTTTTGGTCAGATTCTGAAAAAAAGAAAACTTAATATATCTTTAGACTTTTGAAACTAAAATCTTGGGCAGATGGCTTTATTTGGAATTCTTATTACATGAATTCTAAATTCAGGACCAGTCGAAAGTAAAGGATGATACTATACATAAGCCCTTGCAAAAAAAAAAGTCTTGGTCATTGCACCTAGTCCTAGGCCTTTTGTATATGGCAAAGTGTCAGGAGCCAATATATAGACACATAGGGGACATGTATGAAAACTGTCTTGGTCTAAGGCTTTCTTTATTGCCCATAGCAACCAATCAGAGCGCCCGTTTCATTCTTTCAGAGAACTAGATGAAATTTAAGGGGAACTCTGATTGGTTGCTTCTGCAACAAAGAAAATGTTCATACATGTGGCCCATAGAGACCCTTCAGGCCCACCCAATAAAATCATAGGCACTATGTGTGGCGCCATATGTCACAGAGAAAGTTCACCATAGGAATGATGCTTATAGGACAGAATATCTACATAATGTGGTGCCCAATGGTGTATTCAACAGTTTTGTATTGCTCTGATTCATATACAGTAGAAGCTATAGGGCATCAGAAGTATATGGAAGAACAGAAGTTGTAAGTTCTCTATGGAAGCTGCATTATGGCCCTTTTGGTCCTGAATTGTAACTTGAAGCTCCTGGGCTCCAATGCAAAATCTGTTACAGGGCTCCCCTCTACCATATGCCATTCATTACACTGGTGTCTTCTTCTGTGGTGTCTCTAGTACTAGAACCTCTGAACCCCCTACAGCTACATCCCTATCTTTACGAGGTCTTAGTAGGACAGCAGCCCATGAAAAGGAAGCTATTTTAAGCTCTCCTATTGTGTAACACTGGCTGCAGGCCTCCTCTAATGGGACATTGGTCTATTATGTTTCCTGTGTGTTTTTTAGGTTAAAGAATGCTATACTTTGTGTTACGTAAAGTTCTTGTGAACTTGAGGATGAATGAGATAAGCAACTAAAAACATGAGGCCGATTTCTAGGAAAGAGACACAAAGATTTCTGACATTTCAACAATGTACGAGCTCATGCTAGCTGAATGCAGGAGGACAAGGTCAGATCTCAGGAACTGAGGGACGTCAGGTAGCCGATAGTCAGAAAGGTGTCACAAGCTTCATTATGTAAGGATGTGCGTGTTTCTAAAGAATGTCCCCTCCACACAAGAAAGAAAAAAAATTGCTAGTAATTATAAGTCAGTGAGTAATCATCATTGGTCACGTTGTTAAAATCCCTGTTCAGAGTATGGTGCCACCATCGCATGGTGTTGTATGGTCATAAAAAATGATAAAAAAAAAAATAAAAATGACTGGCACCAACATAATTTGTAGCGCTGTACAGAGATTGTCAACACTCAAGTTGCTTTCCACAGTCATCATTCACATAGAACCTCATCTTCACTGGGGCTCATATTGCAATGTCTAAATGAGCATATCAGCCCTAGATAGTCATACATCCTCACTTCTGTAATGGACCGTCCATGCTTAGGTACAATTGCTGTTCAAACCTCTAGGACAGCTACATGACAACCAATGTGGACCTTTAAGGCTACCATAGATTATTTTTTTTAAGAAAAAGGAGACTCAAGGAGTTTTTAAAATTAAATATAATTTCCCCAAAATTAAAAATAAGGTCAATAAATATAATTAATGTTTAATTTACTGATGATTTACTTTTTGAGATTTCTCATTTTTTATGGAAAAGCCTCACTTGTTTGACAGTTGTATGTTTTTTGCTCCCATTAACAGGAAAGAAAACCTAAAGATGTAGAAAAGCACAGGGATCAGCGATGTGTCCAGAAGAAAATGGAAAAATGCTCCCCATCCCACAGGCAGCCGCCATGTGTCATGTCACAAGGCCATAACTCCAAGCCTCCCACCAAGGAGAGAAAGTCCTCCAAGTCTGAGAGGGGTAAGGTTTAAAGCCTGGAGTGTTTTCTTGAGCTATTAAGTGCTCAGTTCTAGACCTTTCCATCTGGAGGACCAAAATAGTGTTGCATTACATGGACAGCCCATTTATTTCAATGCAAATTGTATAATGCTTCATTTTCACTTTGGTGGCACTGTGGGATAACCGACCCCTTGCTGCCAGATTCTCCAGCTGAGAACATCTGATCATTGGTGGTTCCAGCTGTGAAACACCCTGTGATTACCAGGGGAACTTTGTAACAATAAGGGATTTTCTGATATGGTCAACTCCTTTACTGGATTCTTTACTGGCACGTCAGTCATGTAGCCTATGTACATGTTTTAGGTCTTGTTGAACATGTGGGAAATTGTATAGATTTGGTCACCTATTTTCTATGAAACATATGGATGTACTTGTATCGCATGTATCCAGTATATACATATGGGACCATGTTGACCATGTGACAGAAAGTACCTGTAAGTAAGATCACCATTTACATGGTGGTTATATGCAATTATGGGTATTGATTAGCTCTTTTCAACTTCCTATTACAATCTAGGGAAACAACTAAGTGGCTGGTTTCCACTAATTTGTAGAAAGTGTCTAGAAGTCAGATTCCCATGGTCTGTCTCTGCTGTGAAATATAAAAGATGGGAAAGGACAGCACTTCCCCAAAAAAGTGGTCCTTTATTCACCCAAACGGCAACGTTTTAGCTTTGAACAGAGCTCTGTTTGCGTTGATGAAGTTGCTGTTTGTGTGATTGAAGTACCACATGTTTTGGAAGTGCTGTTTTTGCCCTTCTTTTATGCTGTGCTATATCCAGTCCCTGGTTCAAACCTGTAAAGGCAAGAACTCCACTATATTTTTGCTTCCAGTGCTGCTGCTTCACAATTTTGTCACCACTGTGAATCCATCTGCAGAAGAGCGAGCACTGTTAACTCAAGCGATTAGGTGCCCGTACACATAATGTTGGCCTAACTGGCTCATTTAACATGACTATCTCATGTATATGGGGTTGTGTCGACTGAGGAAGGCTGGGCACACGAAATTTCAACACTGAAACCTTTTATTCTCAAGGAAGAAAGCCTACAACAAAAGTGTCTGACAGTGACCTATTTCCCACTGCCTATTAAGAACATATGCATGCTCGGCAGAATTTAGCGTGCATCGAAATGGGGATGCATTGATATACATCCCTAAATTCTGGGCAGAGAAAATGAATCCAATGTCCTGTAAAATCTGCAGAAAACTTTATTGGAAAGTGCACAAACGAATCCAGCAAGGTAAAGCACAAAGACAAAAACACAGGAGCTTACACGTTTCAGGCTAATTATAGGCCTCAGTCATAGCATAACCTGGTAACCAGCTCAGCTGCCATTGGTCACAAAACCCTGCAGTTCAGGGCGTGCAGGCTATTGACTGAAATAATCATGGGTCAGAGCTTACTGTATACTGATTTATTATGAAGTTCAGTGTGGTTTCAGTATTCAGTACACTGTTAAGCTCCCCCTAATGGTGGCTACATTCAGACAGAATTTTATCTTTTGACTTCATGTCAATGCATTGGTTTTTGGAGCTCTATATCACAAAAAACGAAGCACTGACTGTTTTATATTCTCACAGAATGTTGGGTCATTTTAGATTAAACAAACAAAATAATCAACACTCATTTTAAAGATCCTTAGAAGCTATTATAAAATCATGATCTTTCTAACTAGTTATAAACTCCGATACCAACTCACATTTGCTATCAAAATAATAATTCTTTGATTCTTGAATGAAATTTTGGAATTACATTTTTTATATTCCATTTTGCTTTGCATAACAAAGTTAGAGTAGTTTCTAGAACATCTTATGAAATTGGAGATTCAAATGGGAAAATTTTACAGGGTTTGGTTTCTGTTAAAGCAATTATCCTCTTTATCTATTTAAGCAATTATGTCTTGATTGCATATGATTTTCATAGGCTAATGGCTCAGTGGCCCTTTAAATACTCTGTTCCTAAGCAACACCCACACTAATTCCCAGCTGAGAACCTTTTTTTTTAATTGCATATAAACATTTACACATTTTGTGCCTGAACAGACATACAAAATTGTGTGTCATATATGGAAAACTGGCACATGCCTATACATTTGTATCTGTTGCCGAGAAAGGTGTAAGTACTGAGGAGACAGATAGAAGGAATGGCATTGGTAGTCCTACCTCTACACTAAGAGAATTATGAAAATTGAAGAATTAAAAAATTCTCTACTAAAAGTATTAAAAAAAGGTTGATTTTTTTCCAAGCAAATTATAGGTTTACCATTATACTCTTCTTGGAAGAAGAGTAGAAAACCACAAAAGGGGTATGGACCTTAGACACAATTGTAAGACCTGTGTCTAAAGTCTATACCCCTTTTCAGGTTTTCTAGTAGATGTATGTTACTGTATCTACCTAGGAATGATATCTGGGAGTTTTTGTGTCTTTACCTCCCCATTGATTAGGACACAGGTGTTTTTTCCCATCTTGGAAGAAACTGTAGTTGGAGAATATTTCCATCTAGCCCCTATGTCTGCCTATTAGTCTTGTAAGTAGGTTGCAAATTAAAAAAAATTTATGTTGTATTCCTTTTTTTTCCCCGCAGAATCCATTGCTGGGTTAAGCCCCTTCCATGAAGTCAGATTAAACAAACCGGTTTGCGTCACCTCCTGTTCTTTAGAATATTTGGAATTGCAAAGTCCAGATCCAAGAACACCTAAGATCATGAGACGTCAAGACTCTCACTCACAAGAAACTGTGAACATGAACATGGGCGTCCGCATGAGAGAACCTCACCTGAATGTTGTACGTTCCTTCGAATCTGTGAACAGAGAAGACCAAATAGAATTGTCTCCATCTCACCAGTATCGAGTCATAGGATCTCCGGTGTCCTTCTCCCCTCGTCATTCCAGTGAAAGAACTCTGTCCCCGATCTTTCAGTTCGACAACACAACTCCTGTGAAGGCTCATTCCACCCTTTCATCTTTCACATACGAGGACAAAAGTAGCCCATCTAGCTCTGAATCCATGTCCCCTACTTCTCCCCATTCCCCATCATGTAACAATAACATTTCCGGCAACTTGGGAAGCCCAAACTG